>JAAOOA010001870.1:52500-81910 GCA_012861695.1 Trematomus loennbergii | reverse complement strand
GATGAGCAGGATTTCTCCCGGGGTGACGGTCAGCGCCCAGAAAGCCGCCCGCCTCCACAGCACCACCTTCATCTCCACTCCTGATTGGTCCGTCACCACGATGGAGGCCAGAGGAACGCAGGACCCCGACCTCACCTGTAGACACCAACGAAGAAGACACCTGATTCAGAAACAAGCACTGAACCCCTCGGTGGACGACGTGTCGTAGCGGCTCCACCCACCTTGATCTCCTTCAGGTGGGAGGGGTGCACCACGGCCACCAGTACCGAGTAGCGACCCCCCTGAAGGGCACACTGGTTCAGGAGGGTGGGACCGCCTCGGGATTTGGGGGTTTCTGAGATCCGAGCTCTCTTTTTGTCCGGGGATTTGGAGGGGGAGTCTCGCCGCTCGGCATTCTGGGACATCAGCACGCCGTCGGGGTTACCTCAACCACTACACCACACTCCTCCACCACTACACCACCCTCCGTCCAGCAGGGGGCGCTGAAGAGCTCCAGGGAAGACGCTAAAGGAGACAAACTCAAGGGCTGAAGAGCTCCGGGGTGCTGGAGGACATCAAGGGAGGCGTGGCTTGAGGAGGCGGGGTTTGAAGAGGCGGGGCTTGAGATAGAGGAGGCGGAGTTTGTGAATGGGGTATTTGAGGGGGCAGAAGTTGAGGAGGCGGGGTTTGCGGAGGTGGGGTTTGAAGGGGCGGGGTTTTAGGAGGAAAACGTTGAGGAGGCGGGGCTTGGGAATGGCGTATTTCACGGGATAGGGTCTGAAGAGGCGGAGCTTGAGGTGACAAAGTTTGAGTAGACGGGGTTTGACGAGGCGGAGTTTGAGGAGGCAGTTTTTGAGGGGCTAGGCTTTGAAGAGGCGAAGAGGCTTGAAGTGACACATTTTCAGACGGGGCTTGAGGAGGCAGAGTTCTCTCAGGGCTGAATGCTGATTGGACGGCGTGCCTGCCCTTCAGGATTAAGGCCTGACTGAGCGTCCAGGTGGACAGGAAGTGAGTGTGTGTGGAGAGAGGAGTCCGGGGGGAGCGGTGTGCAGAGAAACAGCTGTCCAGATACTCCAGAACCGAAGCCGAACACTGGACTTCCTGTCGGGGGTCTTCCTCTGTCGTCCAATCAGATTCAGGCTTCCTGTGTTCCTGATCCGTCTCATCGCTCCTTAAAGTAAAAGGTTCTTCGCTCTCCGGGACGATCGCTTCCTCAGGCAGACGACTTCCTGTCACGTCTGAAAAACAGAGAGGAAATCATTTTATTTTCCCCGTTCAGTTTGAAGAATTCATTTAAATATTTTAACTAAATCCAAACTTTTTTTTGTGCAAAAAAAAAAAAAAAGTTTAGTGTCATTTATTTTAGCAAATTATTTTATTGAAGTTTTTTAGCAAATCCTAAATTCAGGGTTCTTACACCTTTCCAAAGTCAAATTCAAGCACTTTTCAAGCATTTTCAAGGTGCATTTTCAAGCTTTTCAAGCATCTTACAGCTGTTGTAAATTACATATTTATATACACATACTTATACTCAAATGATTATTTCCCTACCTCACATTAAATCAGATGTTCTTTATGCTATAAACAACCAAATGTGTGTTTCATAATAGCATTCTACATGAGGATGAAATTAAATTTTAGAAAAGAAAACTAAGTTTAATATTTCAAAATGAGTGACCCATCTGTACGTAGACTGGGCATCCCATATAACCTGGCTGAGCCAATATAAAACAATCAGCCAAATAACTTTTCAATACATTATTGATTACTATTTTTGAGGTACTTTTAGGTTGGCAGTAAACATAAGTCAGAGGTAAATGGTGTACTTTTACTCCACTACATGTATTTAATACCTTTAGTTACTTTACAGATGTGGATGAATGATGTGAAATATAATCAAGTGTTAAATCAGACTTTAGTTCCACCTGGAGTAAATTCACAAGCTACCCTGCAGTATACAAAGTCATTCAAACTAGCTGCACCTTTACCAGCTTTGAGAACACTTTCATGATCAATCATTATAAAACATATCATATACAATTATTAGGGATGCTCCGATCGCCAATTTTGGGGCCGATCGCCGGAATCAGTATCGGCCGATACCGATCGCCGATCCGATCGAGTGGGCGGGGCCTATGGGGATCTTCCATTTAAAGTGATGTTTAAAACTCAGTTAATGGGGCTCATTCACTGGCGCTTCCACAAACCAACCAACCAACATAATTATTACATTCAAATGAAGTACATTATTCAAGTTTACATTAACTTGGGATAATAACACGGGAGAAATTAGCGGAAGCGCTCTCTTTTCCTCTCTCCCCTCTCTCTCTCTCCTGACAGCCCGTCAGTATCTCCTGCAGCTCACTGATCCAGTAATGAGTGACCCGACAGTGAAGAATAAATATATTTATAACTAGTTTAGCTTGTTCCAGAGGTAGATAAATAAAATAGCTAAGTGTGTTAGGTCTAACTCTTAATGTGTGTTCTGCTCCGCTCACCGGTCCGTCACAGCGGGTGGAGCTGCAGGATTTCTGCTTCACACACACGTTGCATACCGCTATTTTATTGTCATTTTCGGACACTTAAAATACTGCCAGACTAGTGAAGCCATTTTGGCGAGCTTGTTTTGCCGCGCACAGAGAAAAGTGTCATGTATTTTACATGCAACGATAGCCTAATCTAAAATGCTCTACTACGGCGTACCTTTCGTGTGGTGTGTGGCTCGTCAGCGCAGACTCTCGCATCGTTATTGTTGCACACTTTGCAGGAGGCTACTCTTGGGCTTCGACCCTCGTCTTAGCCATGGCTTGTATTTGTCTTCTGCTAGCCAACGCTCGTTGAAACGGCAACCTCCTGGCATACTGTCATCTATCACTCTCATCAGAATGCCCAGGTCACACACGTAACAAAAACACTTGCCGGTCACGCGCATTGCGCGGGAAGGCCGGAGCGGAGCTGTTTTATGTAAAAGCGAAGCAATTAAGCGCGCTCCGACTTCTTTATTTTCTTTTAATCTAAAAAGCGAAGTAAAGCATTTACAATTTCAAGCACTTTATCCCAAATTCAAGCACCATTCCCAAAATTCAAGCACTTTTCAAACCTTGAAAACACCTCGTACAATTTCAAGCATTTTCAAGGATTTCCAGCACCCGTACGCACCCTGTAAATTGTTCTCACCTGGTGCTGCCTTCAGGTGTCCGTCCTGCCAGCGGAGCTCCAGGTGTCTCCAGTCAGCAGGGGGTCTCCAGTCAGCAGGGGGCCTCCAGTCAGCAGGGGGCCTCCAGTCAGCAGGGGGTCTCCAGTCAGCAGGGGGTCTCCAGTCAGCAGGGGGCCTCCAGTCAGCAGGGGGTCTCCGCTCCTCCTCTCCCCCAGCTGGAGGCCCTGATGCTGGGCCGCGGGTCGGAGGAGGAGCCCCCAGGAACACTGGATCTTCTGACGGTCAGACATACCGACCGCAGAGAGACTACAGGAGTTTATTCAAGAGAAAGAAGTTAGACATTTAAAATAAGACATTTGAGGTTTTTGTATTTTGTGTTTTTCTCATACAGTTTTTAATCTAAATACTTTCAGCTTAAATAAAGATCCTCTCAGCGCTTCATAACAACATCTGGATTTATAACCATGACTCGGCAGAAACAGCCCAACATGCTTCCATCATGGGTGTTTCACAGCTGGGAGCAATAACACGGCTCGACCAATCAGGGGGCAGGATGATGGGGAGGGTCAGCATGGGGGGGGTTGAATACAGATTTAAAGAAAGGCATTTATTCTCCAAAGAAGAGAAAAAAAGTTTTCAAAGGGAAAACATGTCTGAGGATTTAATATCACTATTATTTTTGGATATTTTAATATTGTTTATAAATATTTACATTATTTTGGAATTATTCTCCTTACCTTTGTGAAGTACACACACGCACGCGCCGCACACACACACACACACACACACACACACACACACACAACACACACACACACACACACACACACACACACACACACACACGGGGTTTTACCGAGGCGCGCTCCCGAGGCGGTGACGGGAACCCGCATGGCAGGAAGTTAAAATTAGCCAGTAAAAACCTTTGGATTTCAACATAAGAGCCCCAACTTATTGTTTATTAAAATCATACGGTTAAATATTGATTGGTTGAAGAAACAATTAAATGGTCTTGAGCCGTTTATTTGAGTGTATATTCCGTATTAAACTAAATAGTTAAATGAATGAAGAAAAGTTGTGTTAATATGCTTTTATTTTGCCAACCGGAAGCGTCCTTTGCAGCAACTCTCGCTAGCTCAGCGCTCATTTAAAACAACACAAACATACTGAAAACATGTCACATAAGTATAAAATACACATATATGCCATCTAATGTTCACTTTCTACACTTCTGTATCGGTTTATGTCCACGCTCTGCGTCTCAGGGACGGCGAGAAACAGGCTTGAGCTCAACTTTAGCTAAAGTTTAGCTAAAGTTTAGCATCACAAGCGACTTTTCCGGGTTACAGCAGTTGGTTTATAAAGGGTCTCGTGCGAGTCGTGCCTACACTTTAAATACATATAGCTGCACGAGCACCCGCACGCGCACAGGTTGTCACGCACGCGCGGCAGGAGGTGCGGCAGGAGGCGGAGCTCGTGCTGCAGGACAGTGAGTGTTTCCCCGCAGATCTTCCTCTCTGCTCTCCCTCCGAACTTTTAAACTGCTCTAAACCTCCGTAATAGAGCGATAATGTACGGTGCTTCGGCTCTCTGCCCCCGGGCCTGTCTCTCCGGCCCGCGGGCCTCTCTCTGCGGCACGCGCGCTTACAGCCAGGCCGCGGACAGCAGCGATGATCCGAACTTCTTCTCCATGGTGGAGGGCTTCTTCGACCGCGGGGCCGCCATCGTGGAGGACCGGCTCGTGGAGGGCCTGAAGACGCGCGAGACACAGGAGCAGAAGAGGAAGCGCGTGCGCGGGATCCTTAGGGTCATCAAACCGTGCAACCACGTGCTCAGCGTCAACTTCTTCCCATCAAGAAGGACTGCGGGGAGTGGGAGGTGATCGAGGCGTACCGAGCCCAACACAGCCAGCACCGGACCCCCTGCAGGGAGGTGAGTTCAACCTGTTAACCTCAGGACCCCCTGTAGAGAGGTGAGTTCAACCTCAGGACCCCCTGTAGAGAGGTGAGTTTCAACCTCAGGACCCCCTGTAGGGAGGTGAGTTCAACTGTTAACCTCAGGACCCCCTGCAGGGAGGTGAGTTCAACCTCAGGACCCCCTGTAGAGAGGTGAGTTCAACCTCAGGACCCCTGTAGAGAGGTGAGTTCAACCTCAGGGACCCCCTGTAGGGAGGTGAGTTCAACCTGTTAACCTCAGGACCCCCTGCAGGGAGGTGAGTTCAACCTCAGGACCCCCTGTAGAGAGGTGAGTTCAACCTCAGGACCCCCTGCAGGGAGGTGAGTTCAACCTGTTAACCTCAGGACCCCTTGTAGGGAGGTGAGTTCAACCCCAGGACCCCTGTAGGGAGGTGAGTTTGTTAACCCCCTGCAAGGGAGGTGAGTTCAACCTCAGGACCCCAGTAGAGAGGTGAGTTTAATCTCAGGACCCCCTGTAGAGAGGTGAGTTCAACCTCAGGACCCTGTGTAGAGAGGTGAGTTTAACCTCAGGACCCCCTGTAGAGAGGTGAGTTTAACCTCAGGACCCCCTGTAGAGAGGTGAGTTCAACACCTCAGGACCTGAGTTCAACCTCAGGACCCCCTGTAGAGAGGTGAGTTCAACCTCAGGACCCCCTGTAGAGAGGTGAGTTCAACCTCAGGACCCCCAGCAGTGGCTCAGTCAGTAGGAACTGGGAGCCGTAGGGTCGCCGGTTCAAGTCCCCGTACAGACCTAAGTATGGAGAGTGGACTGCTACTATAGGTCCCAGTCCACCTCCTGCCCTGCCGAGGTGCCCCTGAGCAAGGCACCGGACGCCCCGGGCTTTCATGTTTATATTGTTCAAAAGATTGATCCGAAAGTGTGTGTGTGTGTGTGTGGTGTGTGTGTGTGTGGGTGTGTGTGTGTGTTTGTGTGTGTGTGTGTGTGGGTGTGTTGTGTGTGTGTGTGTGTGTGTGTGTGTGTGTGTGTGTGTGTGTGTGGTGTGTGTGTGGTGTGTGTGTGTGTGGTGTTGTGTGTGTGTGTGTGTGTGTGTGTGTGTGTGTGTGTGTGTGTGTGTGTGTGTGTGTGTGTGTGTGTGTGTGTGTGTGGTGTGTGTGTGTGTGTGTGTGTGTGGTGTGTGTGTGTGTGTGTGTGGTGTGTGTGTGTGTGTGTGTGTGTGTGTGTGTGTGTGTGTGTGTTCAGGAGGTGATCGTCCTGCAGGGCACTGATCCTGTAGTTCTGTAGTGAACGGTCTGCAGAGGCTAGAGTCCTGGTTCTGAGTGTGTGATCAGAGGAGAGGAACCTGTGTGTGGTTCTGAGTGTGTGATCAGAGGAGAGGAACCTGAGTGTGGTTCTGAGTGTGTGATCAGAGGAGAGGAACCTGAGTGTGGTTCTGAGTGTTGTGATCAGAGGAGAGGAACCTGTTCTCCAGCTCAGGGTCAGGATGTAAACGAGGTGTGTCTCAGAGAGGAAGATTCAAATGAGGTCAAGAGAGTCCTCACTCCAAAAGACGATGTTCAGGAAACTCCAGTGCGGCGGCTCAGTATTTAGTGTTCCTGTGAGTTCAATAAAGTTGTATTTTGCTAAATCTTGAGACATTGCCACTGTATGTACTGACTGGAGGCTCGGAGCCTCAGGAGCCTCTGGCAGACACATGGAGACATACTTGGCGCACTAAAGCATTCCCCCGCCCACGTCACGCGCTGCCGAGCCGCTGCTCTGACCCTACGGGGAAACACTGAACTCTAATCGGATAATGACATTTTTTTGTTTTACTAGCAGCCGTGGATTCTTCCAGGGGACCCTATGAGCAGTGTTGTCAGAAATACAAAGCCCCTCCAGTACCCTATCTACTTGCAGCTTTACAAAGCCCCTCCAGTACCCTATCTACTTGCAGCTTTACAAAGCCCTCCAGTACCCTATCTACTTGCAGCTTTCTGTTGCAAACGTTTCCTTTGAGTTGCTCTCTGTAGCTTTCCACTGCCTCTGTAACGCAGACCCACCCAAGAGAGAGATGTACCTGCAGCTTTAGTCCAGGGTGCGGCTGTTTGTACTGAAGGCAAATCAGAGTCTTTGTCCTGTTCCTTTAAACCAGTTTCATGTGAGGCGCCGCGCCCTCGCTGACTCACTCTCTCTCTCTGCCAACGCCTCACTCTCTACTCCATCACGCACTCCTCCCACTGCTCACAGTAACTCACACTCACCATTAACTCGACTCCACTGGACATGTCTCTTTAATGTTCATCAAGGTTGCTATGCCGACCATATATACACACACACAGGAAGAGGAACAGGGACTCTTTAAAGTATCTGCTGAGCCTTCTCTGCTGATCAGAGGACGAGTGGAGGCTCGTCCTCTGATCAGAGGCACTTGCAAACAGAAAAAGGAAATGATGTAAAAAATATACAGAAAAAAGTTAAACAAATTAAAAAATGTAAATATTTAAAAAGTGTAAGATAAATGGAAATAATTATTAAAATTCTTTTATATTTCACCTTTGTTATCCTAGATTAATTATTAATTATTTAATCTTTATGTTTTTGAAAGACTTAAAGTTAAGAGAGTTATTAATACGTACAAATATATATATATTTGTTTGTTTTTAGTTTTCTCCAGATGTGTGTGTTCTGTTTCAGGGATCAGGTACAGCATGGATGTTTCTGTGGACGAGGTGAAAGCTCTGGCCTCGCTGATGACCTACAAGTGTGCTGTCGTTGGTGAGGAGAGAACACACACACACACACACACACACACACACACAACACACACACACACACACACACACACACACAGTCACACACACACACACACACAGGCACACATGCACACACAGTCACACATGCAGTCACACATGCACACACACACACGCACACACACACACACATGCACACACACAGTCACACACAGACACACACACAGTCACACACACACAGTCACACAGTCACACACACACACACACACACAGTCACACACACACACACACAGTCACACAGTCACACACACACACACAGTCACACACACAGACACACACACAGTCACACACACACACACACCAGTCACACACAGTCACACACACTCACACCACACTCACCACTCACACAGACACACACTCACACTCACACTCACACTCAGACTCAGACTCACACGTGTACACACACACAGAGACTCACACGTACACACACAGTCACACATGCACACACACACACAGTCACACATGCACACACACACAGTCACACATGCCACACACAGTCACACATGCACACACACACACGTACACACACACACACTCAGACTCACACGTACACACACACACACACAGAGACTCACACGTACACACACACACACACAGTCACACATGCACACACACACACACACACACACACAGTCACACATGCACACACACCACACACACACACAGACTCACACTCACACACACACACGTCACACATGCACACACACACACACAGTCACACATGCACACGCACGCACACAAACACAGACACACACTCACCACACACACACACACACACCACACAGTCACACATGCACACACACACACACACACACACACACACACACACACAGACTCACACACACACACACACAGTCACACATACACACACACACACACACACACACACACACACACCCACACACACACACTGACACACACTCACCACACACACACACAGACTCACGCACACACACACACACACACACACTGACACACACTCACCACACACACACACTGTGTACATATAAACAAATATAAAATAATCTAAAAGTCATAGTTTCAGAGATTTTAGTTATTTGGAGTTTTCAGAGAAACTAATCATCAATGAATGAATTTAAGAGTTTTTTTCCAAAACATTTAAAATCTGATTTCTGAGAAAAGTAATCAGAGAAAAACAGAAATCAGAAACTGTATTTAAAAATGTTTCTATACGAGATAAGAACTATAACATAAATCTAATAATTTAAGTATAAACTATTATTTTGGATCATAACGTTTGTTTTGTTGATTAACAAATAAGTGATTTATTCCAGATGTGCCGTTCGGTGGAGCGAAAGCCGGAGTGAAGATCAACCCGAAGAATTACTCCGTGAGTTTATTTTAAATAAATATAATAATTCATGACCGAAAGAACCAGATCGCGGATACAAGCGTCCGAGATGGGTTTCCTCCGCAGGGTGTCAGGCGTCTCCCTCGGGGATAAGGGAGAGGCTCAGTCATCAGGGAGGGACAAGGAGTTCAACCGCTGCTCCTTCACGTGGAAAGGAGCCAGTTGAGGTGGTTCGGGCACCTAGGAAGGATGCAGCGATTATTCGATTATTCAAATATTCGTTACAGTCAAAATTATTTTTAAAATTCGATTTATTTATATATTAGTTTCAACCTAAAATAGACTAATGCTAATAAGAGTAATAGTATTAATAATTGTAAATGGCCATTGGTCACACCACCAGTTTGTTTTACTGTAAACTTGGATTAATATTCACCAGGGCTGTCCGGTTTTCGAATTTGATCATGGTCAGTTTCTGGCATCCCTACTAGTAAGGATGCCACCTGGGCGCCTCTCTAGGCAGGTGTTCCAGGTGGCATTGTGCAGCTGGGAGGAGACCGAGGGCAGACCTAGGACCAGGTGGAGGGATTATATCTCTTCTCTGGCCTGGGAGCGCCTTGGGACCCCCCAGTCAGAGCTGGTTGATGAGGGGAAAGGAACGTTTGGGGGTCTCTGCTGGAACTGATACCTCCGTGACCCGACCACGGAGAAGAGGGAGAAGATGGAGGGAAATGATAATGAATTTAATGCCTAAATAAGATCATTAATACTGTTTGTATTCTCACCATTTTATTTTTCTAAACAGAACTACAGACAGGCAGACAGACACGCAGACAGACAGACAGACAGACAGACAGACACACAGACACGCAGACACGCAGACAGAGAGACAGACAGACACACAGACAGACAGACAGGCAGACAGACAGACAGGACACACAGACAGACACACAGACAGACAGACAGACAGACACACAGACACACACAGGCAGGCAGACAGACAGACACACAGGGACACACACACAGGCAGGCAGACGAAACACAGACAGACAGGCAGACAGACAGACAGACAGAGAGACAGGCAGGCAGACAGACACACAGACAGACAGGCAGACAGACAGACACACAGACACACACACAGGCAGGCAGACAGACACACAGACAGACAGACAGACAGACAGAGTAAGATGAGTTGTCTTTGTCTCATAGAGTTGTCTCTGTGTGTTTCCAGGACAACGAGCTGGAGAAGATCACGCGCCGGTTCACGTGGAGCTCGCTAAGAAAGGCTTCATCGGTTAGAGAAGCTCTGATATTAAACATTTAATAACGCATCGTCATTTTCCTGTAACGCTGCTTCTCTTGCATGAAAGTGCCTTTATAAAAGAAGCATTATTATTATTCTTGTATTAAATGTTGTGTATTTAATGTGCGTAGGGCCGGGCATCGATGTTCCCGCCCCCGATATGAGCACCGGAGAGCGGGAGATGTCCTGGATCGCAGACACCTACTCCCCCACATGGACACACGTGAGACCAGAGCTATCACACTTATCATTATTAAAACCACCAGACTCAGAAACAGCTTCACCAGAAAGGAGAAGAAGCCTCTTTAAGATCTCTTTCTGGCATCTGACTCTGGATCTGCAGGACGGAGTCTCTGACCTGTTAAAGGTCTTCAGTAACTCTTTAAAGACTTTAAAGCTGTCCTCTCTCTCTCAGGACATCAATGCGAGCGCCTGTGTCACCGGGAAGCCCATCAGTCAGGCGGGATCCACGGCAGGATATCTGCCACCGGGAGAGGAGTCTTCCACGGCATCGAGAACTTCATCAACGAGGCGTCGTACATGAGTCAGATCGGCCTGACCTGGGTTCCAGGACAAGACCTTCATCATCCAGGTATGAGTCAGCATTATGAGTCCTAAAGACATGAGTCAGCATTATGAGTCCTAAAGACATGACTCAGCATTATGAGTCCTAAAGACATGACTCAGCGTTATGAGTCCTAAAGACATGAGTCAGCGTTATGAGTCCTAAAGACATGAGTCAGCATTATGAGTTCTAAACCCTGACATGAGTCAGCATTATGAGTCCTGAACCCTGACATGAGTCAGCAATATGAGTCCTAAACCCTGAGATGAGTCAGCATTATGAGTTCCTGAACCCTGACATGAGTCGCATTATGAGTCCTGAACCCTGAGATGAGTCAGCATTATGAGTCCTGAACCCTGACATGAGTCAGCATTATGAGTCCTAAACCCTGACATGAGTCAGCATTATGAGTCCTGAACATGAGTCAGCATTATGAGTCCTAAACATGAGTCAGCATTATGAGTCCTAAAGACATGACTCAGCATTATGAGTCCTAAAGACATGAGTCAGCATTATGAGTCCTAAACCCTGACATGAGTCAGCAATATGAGTCCTAAACCCTGACATGAGTCAGCATTATGAGTCCTGAACCCTGACATGAGTCAGCAATATGAGTCCTAAACCCTGAGATGAGTCAGCATTATGAGTCCTGAACCCTGACATGAGTCAGCATTATGAGTCCTGAACCCTGACATGAGTCAGCATTATGAGTCCTGAACCCTGAGATGAGTCAGCATTATGAGTCCTGAACCCTGACATGAGTCAGCATTATGAGTCCTGAACATGAGTCAGCATTATGAGTCCTAAACATGAGTCAGCATTATGAGTCCTAAAGACATGACTCAGCATTATGAGTCCTAAAGACATGAGTCAGCATTATGAGTCCTAAACCCTGACATGAGTCAGCAATATGAGTCCTAAACCCTGACATGAGTCAGCAATATGAGTCCTCAACCCTGACATGAGTCAGCATTATGAGTCCTGAACATGAGTCAGCATTATGAGTCCTGAACCCTGACACGAGTCAGCATATGAACCCTGAACATGAGTCAGCATTATGAGTCCTGAACATGAGTCAGCATTATGAGTCCTGAACATGAGTCAGCATTATGAGTCCTGAACATGAGTCAGCATTATGAGTCCTGAACATGAGTCAGCATTATGAGTCCTCAACCCTGACATGAGTCAGCATTATGAGTCCTGAACCCTAACACGAGTCAGCATTATGAGTCCTGAACCCTGACACGAGTCAGCATTATGAGTCCTAAACATGAGTCAGCATTATGAGTCCTGAACATGAGTCAGCATTATGAGTCCTCAACCCTGACATGAGTCAGCATTATGAGTCCTGAACCCTAACACGAGTCAGCATTATGAGTCCTGAACCCTGACACGAGTCAGCATTATGAGTCCTGAACATGAGTCAGCATTATGAGTCCTGAACATGAGTCAGCATTATGAGTCCTCAACCCTGACATGAGGAGGCATTATGAGTCCTGAACATGAGTCAGCATTATGAGTCCTGAACATGAGTCAGCATTATGAGTCCTCAACCCTGACATGAGGAGGCATTATGAGTCCTGAACATGAGTCAGCATTATGAGTCCTCAACCCTGACATGAGTCAGCATTATGAGTCCTGAACCCTGACACGAGTCAGCATTATGAGTCCTGAACATGAGTCAGCATTATGAGTCCTGAACCCTGACACGAGTCAGCATTATGAGTCCTGAACATGAGTCAGCATTATGAGTCCTGAACATGAGTCAGCATTATGAGTCCTCAACCCTGACATGAGGAGGCATTATGAGTCCTGAACATGAGTCAGCATTATGAGTCCTGAACATGAGTCAGCATTATGAGTCCTGAACATGAGTCAGCATTATGAGTCCTGAACATGAGTCAGCATTATGAGTCCTGAACATGAGTCAGCATTATGAGTCCTGAACATGAGTCAGCATTATGAGTCCTGAACCCTTTGACTCTTGTCTGCAGGGTTTCGGTAATGTGGGTCTGCACACGATGCGTTATCTTCACCGTTTCGGGGCGAAGTGCGTTGGAATCGCAGAGATGGACGGAAGCATCTGGAACCCCAAAGGCCTCGACCCCAAAGAGCTGGAGGAATACAAACTGGTCAGGACTGGAGATTACTGTCCAAACATGTTATTTCTGATCTTAAATATGTACAATTGGTTTCCAAAATGAATGTTATGCGTCTTTCTAGAGCTTCTTTTTGTCGTCCAATATAAATATCATTTTGTACTTTACCATATGAGTATTTTTATTTTTATTTTTATTTACGTGCGTCTCCAGGCCAACGGGACGATCGTAGGTTTCCCAAACTCCACTCCCTACGAGGGAAGCATCCTGGAGGCCGACTGCGACATCCTGATCCCTGCAGCCAGCGAGAAGCAGCTGACCAAGAGCAACGCTCACAAGATCAAAGCCAAGGTCACACACCACACACACACACACACACACACACACACACACGTGCACAGAGAGACACACACACACACACACACACACACACACACACGTGCACAGAGACACACACACACACACACGCACACACACACACACACACACACACACACACACACACACACATATACATTGTCTAGTAATCTCCCATGGTTTCTGGGTATCTGATGTACCCTGATATGTATCTGAGGTAACCACACTGACTACATTTCCCATGATGCATCAGTGACTGAGTTTCTGCTGCAGATCATCGCTGAAGGAGCCAACGGGCCGACGACGCCCGAGGCCGACCGCATCTTCCTGGAGAGAAACGTGCTGGTGATTCCGGTGAGGAAACATTCACCAGGATTATACTTTATTTAGATTAGTTTATTTTATTATTCATATTCTCTTTTGAATTTATTTAATTATTTATTTATTTTAAATGATTTTACTTCCTAACTTTATTCAGTGTTTAACTTCAGAGGGTCAGGTGTTAATAACGTTCATATTTTATTCTTCCCCACTCTCCTTGTTCCTTTTTTCCTGTATCTTCTCATCCTTGTCTCCTCTCCTTATCTCTATCCTCCCCTCCTCCCCTCCTCGTCTCCTCTCCTTGTCTCCTCCCCCCTCAGGACATGTACCTGAATGCAGGTGGAGTGACGGTGTCGTACTTTGAATGGTTGAAGAATCTGAACCACGTCAGTTACGGCCGACTCACCTTCAAATACGAGAGGGATTCAAACTACCACCTGCTGAGTGAGTACCTGAGCATCTGTACTTCCTGTTGCAGTTATTACCTCGTTAACTTCCCCTCGTTAACTCCCCCCTCGTTAACTTCCCCCTCGTTAACTTCCCCCTCGTTAACCTGTCCCCGTCGTTAACCTGTCCCCCCCTCGTTAATTTCCCCCTCGTTAACCTGTCCCCCCCTCGTTAATTTCCCCCTCGTTAACCTGTCCCCCCCTCGTTAACCTGTCCCCCCCTCGTTAACCTGTCCCCCTCGTTAACCTGTCCCCTCGTTAACCTGTCCCCCTCGTTAACCTGTCCCCCTCGTTAACCTGTCCCCCCCTCGTTAACTTCCCCCTCGTTAACCTGTCCCCCTCGTTAACCTGTCCCCCTCGTTAACCTGTCCCCCTCGTTAATTTCCCCCTCGTTAACCTGTCCCCCTCGTTAACCTGTGTCCCCCCCCCCCCCCCCCCCCCCACAGTGTCGGTACAGGAGAGTCTTGAGAGGAAGTTTGGGAAACACGGCGGTGCGATTCCCATCGTTCCCACTTCAGAGTTCCAGGCCCGCGTCGCTGTGAGTACAAACGGCAGAGTTCACCTGATCACCTGCTCACCTGATCACCTGATCACCTGATCACCTGTGGAGAAAAAAATCTGACTATCTAAAAGAAATAACATTTTTAGGAAACATTTACAATATTGTGAAAAAATGATAATATTGTTTGTGAAATAATAACTCAGAACATTTTGAGAAATAAATGTGAAACACTTCGAGGTGGATTCTGTGTGTTAATGTTTGTGTTGTTGCAGGGAGCGTCGGAGAAAGACATCGTTCACTCAGGTCTCGCCTACACCATGGAGCGCTCTGCCAGGGTAACACACGCACACACGCACACACACACACACACACGCACACACGCACACACACACGCACACACGCACGCACGCACACACGCACGCACACACGCACACACACACACACACACACACACACGCACACGCACATGCACACACACACACACACACACACACACACACACACACACACACGCACGCACACTTCAATAGGCACACGTCACAGCAGAGCCACTAAACACTGATACCATCAGACTGTTAAACTCCAGAGGCCTGCACTACGAAGCCGGATGTTCTCTTAGCTAACTTCAGGGAAAACTCTGGCTTTCCGGTCCTACGACGCTGGTTCTCTTTTTAGCGGGCTAGATCTCCATGGTAACTGATGCTGAGCGGCTAACCTGGTCCGGAGCAGGTTAGGTGGCAGGCTAAGAGATCAACTCAGTGAAAGCACCGCCTGCTGACCAATCAGAGCTCAGTGTGCGGAGTTTAAAGATATCAATTCATATTACAGGATAGAGGAAATACAGAAAAACTGCCGTTGCAGGAAAGACGGCCGGCAAAAATCACCTGACTGTGTGAACGTGAAAATTAATAGAATATCCCCTCCCATCTTCAGAGCAATCTGACTATTATAACATTAGCGTTAAGAAATCTTACTTAAATATCTGCCACAACATAAGTAACCGGATCAGAGTAACATTACGTACAGTCCGCGGCACTGTGAGTGCAGACGTAGATGTGTCCCATTATCTCATATCATATCACATCATAATGTATCATATATTTCCTTATCTGAGTCAGCTGAGCCGTATCTGGCCGTGCAACACTCACAGTGTCACATACTGGATGCAGAAGTATTATTTTAAGCAACACATTAAGTTGACGAAACACTGGAGTCAAATGTAATTAAAGTCAGATCGTGTCTTAGACGGAGCAGTGATATCATAAACCTGTTAATGTACGCATTCAAACACTTTCTCTGTTACCAGCTGTATTCACCTTGCAGGTGCAGCTATGTGGCTTTGATCCTGGATAAAGTGTTTAAGTCATGGATGTTTAAAGTTTAACTTCTTCATATTTGACTAATATTAAAGTTCACTTTTCATTCAGGAAGTATGACGCTGCGCTGTCAGTACGCTTGTCCATGTTTGTGATTGGTCGAATGCTCCAGATACCACCCTTTCATGTGAACGCGCACCTAACTAGATAGGACACGGCTGGCTTGAGCGATCCACTTGATAACCAGCGTCGTAGTACAGCTTAGCGAGAGCGCGTATGTTTTGGATTGGGCCAACCGGCTAACTCCAACATATCCAGGTTAGGTTGAACCGGCTTCGTAGTACAGGTCTCTGAACTCTGTAAAGAACATCATAACATTCATCTGTTTGCAACTTGCTCATTATTGATCTAATATCATATTCCAATTACTTGAATATAGACTGTTATTGCACTATTTCTATTTGATGTGTTTTATTGTAGGAGGAGCCTGAGAGTTTCATTGATATCTCTAAACTGTGATCTCTAAACTGTGATCTCTAAACTGTGATCTCTAAACTGTGATCTCTAAACTGTGATCTCTAAACTGATCTCTAAACTGTAGCTGTGAACTCTAAACTGTGATCTCTAAACTGTGATCTCTAAACTGTGATCTCTAAACTGATCTCTAAACTGTAGCTGTGAACTCTAAACTGTGATCTCTAAACTGTGAACTCTAAACTGTGATCTCTAAACTGTGATCTCTAAACTGATCTCTAAACTGTAGCTGTGAACTCTAAACTGTGATCTCTAAACTGTGAACTCTAAACTGTGATCTCTAAACTGTGAACTCTAAACTGTGATCTCTAAACTGTGATCTCTAAACTGTGATCTCTAAACTGATCTCTAAACTGTAGCTGTGATCTCTAAACTGTGATCTCTAAACTGTGATCTCTAAACTGTGATCTCTAAACTGATCTCTAAACTGTGATCTCTAAACTGATCTCTAAACTGTAGCTGTGATCTCTAAACTGTGATCTCTAAACTGTAGCTGTGATCTCTAAACTGTGATCTCTAAACTGTAGCTGTGATCTCTAAACTGATCTCTAAACTGTAGCTGTGATCTCTAAAACTGTGATCTCTAAACTGTAGCTGTGATCTCTAAACTGTGATCTCTAAACTGTAGCTGTGATCTCTAAACTGTGATCTCTAAACTGATCTCTAAACTGTGATCTCTAAACTGATCTCTAAACTGTGATCTCTAAACTGTGATCTCTAAACTGATCTCTAAACTGATCTCTAAACTGATCTCTAAACTGTAGCTGTGATCTCTAAACTGTGATCTCTAAACTGATCTCTAAACTGTAGCTGTGATCTCTAAACTGTGATCTCTAAACTGTGATCTCTAAACTGTGATCTCTAAACTGATCTCTAAACTGTGATCTCTAAACTGTGATCTCTAAACTGATCTCTAAACTGTGATCTCTAAACTGATCTCTAAACTGTAGCTGTGATCTCTAAACTGTGATCTCTAAACTGATCTCTAAACTGTAGCTGTGATCTCTAAACTGTGATCTCTAAACTGTGATCTCTAAACTGATCTCTAAACTGTAGCTGTGATCTCTAAACTGTGATCTCTAAACTGATCTCTAAACTGTGATCTCTAAACTGATCTCTAAACTGTAGCTGTGATCTCTAAACTGTGATCTCTAAACTGTGATCTCTAAACTGATCTCTAAACTGTAGCTGTGATCTCTAAACTGTGATCTCTAAACTGTGATCTCTAAACTGATCTCTAAACTGTGATCTCTAAACTGTGATCTCTAAACTGTGATCTCTAAACTGAACTCTAAACTGTGATCTCTAAACTGATCTCTAAACTGTAGCTGTGAACAAATGACAATAAAAGCCTTGAATACGGCCTCTTTAAACCAAGACATTTCACAGGTGTTATCTACCTGACATGTAAAGGTGTGTTTGTCCACCAGAGGGCAGCAGAGATCAGCTCACCTGTTCACTCTTCTTCTGTTGTCTCTTCTCCTGCAGGCAATCATGCGGACGGCCAACACGTACAACCTGGGTTTGGATCTGAGGACGGCAGCGTACGTGAACGCCATCGAGAAGGTGTTCCAGGTGTACAACCAGGCGGGCCTCAGCTTATCTTAGAGACACACACACACACACACACACACACACACACACAACTGTCTGTTACGTTTTAAGTCAGATTCTTTCGGGTTTTATCAGAGATATGTATTTTTCCCCTCAAAATTGTTGGGATTTATTTCACAAAACATTCCGGGGTTCTATACCCAATTTTATTTCTTCTGAAATTGTTATGATTTTTTTTACAGAATATCTGATATTTTCTAAAAACATTCATTTTCTAGAACTCTTTTCATAAACTATTCCTACAGTCTTTCTCAAAATATTCGGATCATTTTTTTTTGGAATAGTCCAACTGTCTGTCTGTCACCTGTCTGTCTGTCACCTGTCTGTCTGTCACCTGTGTGTCTGTTACCTGTCTGTTACCTGTCTGTTACTGCCTGTTACCCTGTCTGTCATCTGTCTGTTACCTGTCTGTTACCTGTCTGTTACCTGTCTGTCTCTCACCTACCTGTCTGTCACCTGTGTGTCTGTCACCTGTCTGTTACCTGTCTGTCTGTCACCTGTCTGTTACCTGTCTGTCTCTCACCTGTCTGTTTCCTGTCTGTCTGTTACCTGTCTGTCTGTTACCTGTCTGTCTGTCTGTTACCTGTCTGTCTGTTACCTGTCTGTCTGTTACCTGTCTGTCTGTTTCCTGTCTGTCTGTTACCTGTCTGTCTGTTACCTGTCTGTCTGTTACCTGTCTGTCTGTTACCTGTCTGTCTGTTACCTGTCTGTCTGTTACCTGTCTGTCTGTTTCCTGTCTGTCTGTTACCTGTCTGTCTGTTACCTGTCTGTCTGTTACCTGTCTGTCTGTTACCTGTCTGTCTGTTACCTGTCTGTCTGTTTCCTGTCTGTCTGCAGGATTTCACAGCGTTTACAGTTTTTTGCACAAACTTCGGTTTCACAGCTTTAATTCTTCTTCTGCAAATCTCAACCAAAGAGAGATGATCCAACCCTATAAAGCCTCACCTCCAGCCTCTGCGTGTGACTAAGGGCCTCTAGCCTAAGGGCCTCTAGCCTCTGCGTGTGACTAAGGGCCTCCAGCCTAAGGGCCTCTAGCCTCTGCGTGTGACTAAGGGCCTCTAGCCTAAGGGCCTCTAGCCTCTGCGTGTGACTAAGGGCCTCCAGCCTAAGGGCCTCTAGCCTCTGCGCGTGACTAAGGGCCTCTAGCCTAAGGGCCTCTAGCCTCTGCGTGTGACTAAGGGCCTCCAGCCTAAGGGCCTCTAGCCTCTGCGTGTGACTAAGGGCCTCTAGCCTAAGGGCCTCTAGCCTCTGCGTGTGACTAAGGGCCTCCAGCCTCTGCGTGTAACTAAGGGCCTCCAGCCTCTGCGTGTGACTAAGGGCCTCCAGCCTAAGGGCCTCTAGCCTCTGCGTGTGACTAAGGGCCTCCAGCCTCTGCGTGTAACTAAGGGCCTCCAGCCTCTGCGTGTGACTAAGGGCCTCTAGCCTAAGGGCCTCTAGCCTCTGCGTGTGACTAAGGGCCTCCAGCCTCTGCGTGTAACTAAGGGCCTCCAGCCTCTGCGTGTGACTAAGGGCCTCCAGCCTAAGGGCCTCTAGCCTCTGCGTGTGACTAAGGGCCTCCAGCCTCTGCGTGTAACTAAGGGCCTCCAGCCTCTGCGTGTGACTAAGGGCCTCCAGCCTAAGGGCCTCTAGCCTCTGCGTGTAACTAAGGGCCTCCAGCCTAAGGGCCTCCAGCCTCTGCGTGTAACTAAGGGCCTCCAGCCTAAGGGCCTCCAGCCTCTGCGTGTGACTAAGGGCCTCCAGCCTCTGCGTGTGACTAAGGGCCTCCAGCCTCTGCGTGTGACTAAGGGCCTCCAGCCTCTGCGTGTGACTAAGGGCCAAAGGTCTGTGGACGCAGGAATAATACTAACCTCCGTGGAAAGAAATGTGTTTACTAAAAAATAAAGAAATCTTTCAACATTTTTTTTTTTTTTTTAAATGTACAGTAAAAAAGTCAAAACTTGAGAAGAAAAAATGTCACAAATAGAAAACATGTCATTTATAAGAAACAGAATCACTCGGAAATGTATGAGAAAAAAAAAAAAAAAAACACTAATTTACTTGGGAATTTTTTTATAAACAAATTTCTTTCTTGTAAATTTACAGGAAAAAAGTCAAAAGTTAACGACAAAAAATCCACAAATTACATTCGGTTTCTGTCTCGGATGTTCACGTTTTTTTGTATAGAAATGATTTGGGGTTTTCTCTCTGAATATGACTCTTTCCCCGCCTCTGTTATTACTTTATTTTGTTCCCTTTAATGGCTCTGTGATAACGCCATCGAGGAGGTGTTCCAGGTGTACAACCAGGCGGGACTCAGCTTATCTTACACACACACACACACACACACACACACACACACACAGACACACACACACACACACACAGACACACACGAGAGCTGGGAATATGTTTAGAGTGTAATCTGTGGAACATGATTAAAGTGTATCTGAAGAAGGTGTTTTTAGGCGTCCACAAACCTTTGTGTCTCTGGGTTTAAGGGTTATATATTTATCAAAGATGGAGGTTACACATCGCTCAGGACTTTATTATGGGATGCCTGTTGGAGATTATTAAAGGGTCACTTTACTAATGTAACCAAAGTGACTAAAGGAAGAAGAAGCCATACTGTGTGCAGTTTGAACATGATGACGATGGAGCTGTGTGTTCCCCTCAAAGGGAGATCAATGGCTTTCTGGGGCGGAAATGTGTCTTTGTTATGTGATGATGCAAGAGAACACGTCAATCTAAAAGTCGAATACATTTAAGATTTTAAAATGTTGATTTGTCAACAACATTTTAGAATTAGAAACTAAATGTTGAGACAAATGTAGATTTGCAAAAACATTTTTTTTTAAATTTGTAAACAAAATGGGAGATTTGTTTAAAAAAAATAATAATACAAAAAAATCTAAAGTTTTGGAAACGAGAAATGTTGAGATTTGGAAGTAAAATCTTAGAATACCATTTTTTTTTCTCACAAAAACCTATTTCTTAGATTTGAAACAAACGATGAATTTGCATTTAGAGAATGAGTCGCCGTGAACCCGTGTGTGTTGCATAATGAAGACACAAGTTCCCTCTTTATAAAACCTCAATGATCTTCAGCTGTTTTTTACTCTTTATCAACCAAAAATCTTGTTTTTACTTTTAGTTTCGGATCATGTTCCCCGAGCAGTTAGTCTGAGAAGTATGACGCCTATCTTCTGTCTCTCTGAACATTAAAGGTCCCCTATCATCCTCTTCTTCATCAATATATCACAGGTCTCAGATATATCCAGAGCCTGTCTCTGATTGGCTGAAACACCAAACAGATCATTGCAGCATTACCCATAATCCCCTCTGTTTCAGCCCTGTTTCCAAAGTGCTGATTCTCTGGCCCAATCCCAAACCGCCCCCTACACCCTACACAGGTTTAAAACTAAAAGAGCTTTACAGAAAAATTAACACAATGAAAGATGTTTAGAGTTTATTTGAGTTCTTAATTTAAATGTTTGGTCAAAGAGATGCTGATTTGAAACCGTTGCTACATACAGTTGCGGCATTTCCTGTTTCTGCCGGAGAGGGGGCCGTCCCAATGCGGTGCGCCTTAACCCTTAATGGAGGGAACTTCATTCAGCTGCGAGTGTGGCTACAGACGGAGGGGTAGGGTCGAGGGAGTGGTTTGGGATTGGGCCTCTGTCTCTTACTTTAGATGAAAATAAGGAGCCCCTCTGAGAGAGATGTGGTTACAAAGAACTCAATGGTGATAAGGGGGGGGGGGGGGTTACCTTGGTTGCTGATTGGCTAATGGTTACACAAGACAACACATCGTTATGACATAAAGTGGCCAAAATCTGATCAGCTCATTTTCAGACAGGTTTTGATAGAAATGGATCAAAGAGAGAGAATCTTTGTCCCACAGAGTTGACCTCTTAAGGAACTATGCAGAAACACCAGGTGTCTCACCTTTGATCACCTGAAGCCTTACAGGATAATATCAGGGGTTTAAATGCTGGATGTTTTCAGGTAACTGTATTTTCTGCTCTGATTTGTTGTGTCTGTGTAAAAAGGGAATTTTCTTTTTTGTTAAAATGTTACAGCGGAAATAAAGTGTAAAATAAATCTGGTGTTCAAGTGTTTTTATTTAAAGTGCCATTAGAGTTGATTTAAATAGCCCAATAACACGTAAAGGTGTGTGTGTGTGTGGTGTGTGTGTGTGTGTGTGTGTGTGTGTGTGTGTGTGTGTGTGTGTGTGTGTGTGTGTGTGTGTGTGTGTGTGTGTGTGTGTGTGTGTGTGTGTGTGTGTGTGTGTGTGTGTGTGTGTGTTGTGTGTGTGTGTGTGTGTGTGTGTGTGTGTGTGTGTGTGTGTGTGTGTGTGTGTCTACAGACAGTTTGAGGGAACTCCCCTGTTGAGCTGAGTTTTTCTAAATCATTTTAAACTTTAACAACAATTTAAGATTCAATTAGATGCTGCTTAGCTGTGTGGAGAGGGAGATGCTATGTGTTCCCCTAAGTGTTCTGTGCTGCTTAGCCCCGATATATTTGATTCCCTGTCTTATGTAATATAATTTGTGGAACCAAATAAAGTATTCAAATGTGTGTGTGTGTGACCCTGTCAGAGCACTTAGTTTAAAGGTGGGGTAGGTAAGTTTGAGAAACCGGCTGGAGATACACTTTTTGTTATATTCCATGGAATGCTCTTAACATCCTGATAGCAATGAATATCTGAAGTGCTTTGATAATAAATACATAAATAAATATCATCAGTGGAAGCTGTGGTACTGTAAAAAGCACGACCAATCATCTGAGCCGGCCCGGCTAAAATAACTGGATGGCCTACCTGCCTGTCAGCCTTCCATCTGTGCACACAACTTATCTCGTGCCCTCATTGGTCATGTGCGCGTTCGTGTGTGTTGGAGGAGGGGCTCTGTGAGGAAGGGGCAGATTTTCTCCGGTTGTGTATTTTCAAATTCTAGCGATCTCGAGCCGGTTTCTCAAACTTACCTACCCCACCTTTAAGTCTTGAGGCAAAATCTTTATTAACCAATTCAAAATGTTGTGATAAAAAGTTAATCTTTCTGTATTTATATTAAATGTTCTTCAAATTTCATCCATTTATACTCATATATATTTACATAGGACTTTAAAAGGTTATTTAATTATTGTACCATTCAGTTTATTAACAGGCTCAGATATTGTATTGTTGTCTGGGTATTTATTCAAACTAATTTATATTTAACAGATCATTTGCTGATAATTACAAATAAAATGTCATTCATAATAAAATAATAATGTTGCATAATTTTAGCATTTCAGTTTTTAATAATTTTTTCAACACGTGTATAAAATATTGAACTTAAAGCAAAAATATTTCATATAATTTCACGATTTATTTTGTATTATTTTCTTTTCATTTTGCACTAAAGAGAATTAAATAATAATACATATAATAAAAGTAATAATAAAAGCACTTGGAGTGGGCGGGGATTACCTTCTGCCTCCTCCACCAATCAGCGGGCTGTTTGGCTCCGGAATTCCCCTCGAGCTCGGGGCTTTCCGCTCTGACTGCCAGGCCGCTGGTTACCGTGACAACACCGCCGAGCTGCTTCCGGTGCGGAGAGCTTCCCTTCAGAATAAGAGTCTGTGTTTACTGACGGAGAACTGCTGCAGCGGACAGGAACATTACTTTGAAATTAAACACTTAAAACCTCTGTAAATATCTAAAATAACACTTGTATAATAATAAAGCATGTTCATAATAGGCTTTTTTGATTGTAGAACATTACATTATTTAATTATTGTTATAAATATATAGTATTTAATATAAACGTCTTTTTTTTTTAAAAACACCATTGAACTAGCATTGAACTAGCATTGAACTAGCATCTAAAGCCATTGAGTAAATACAACAAAAACAACCTTTATTAGACAAAACTTAGAGCGGTTGAAATAAACAGGTTTTACTCTGAAAAATTGGCACCGGAAGTAGCTGCAGGTGTGTTTCAGCAGCTTTCCCCAGTGTCTTCAGACAGTCGGATCTGCAGCGGAGACACAAACAGGTAGAAACCTCTTTAAACTTCACTTTACATTAAAAAGCTTCATATTAACTCTTATTAACTTATAACTCAGAACAGTGACGTCATCACGCAAAGACAAACAAACCCTTCCGTTTCCTTTAACTGTCACCATTACAGTAAATATGTAACGTTAATTTAAGTTATTGCATGGTTTAGTTGAATACTGCATTCTGATTGGTCAATTCAGAACACGTGACACGTCTTTAATCCAGTAGTGAGTTTAATTATCAATATAAAGAGCTGAGGAATCGATAGAAGTGTTAGTGAAGCTGCAGGATTAACCCTTTATTCACATTTGCTCTAATGTGACGTAAAACCTGTGACTCTTGAGCAAAAACAGTCAATTTCATCCTAAAAACCCTTCAAATGAAGCTTCAGTTGAATGTGACAGGTTTAAAATGATCATTATAATGTACTTTAACTCATCGGGATGTTTCTATGTGAACACAAGGAGCTCAGATAGACATGAACATCTGTTTGTGAAGCTGCAGGAGGAAAACACACTTTATTATATAAGATTTAAGTGGATTTGAAGCTGAATTTAAACTCACTTTAACTTAATTTACCACCTCTTTCCATGGTAAGAGTTGTTTCTATTTGTATTGTCTCTTAAAAGCAGTAAATGAATCAGTCAGAAATAACTAAGAAATGAACTAAATCTTCCTTTTTTTAGTTTGAATTTATTAAAGAGACTATTTGTTGAGTGTTTGTCTTGTTTTTAGAGCAAAGGTGATCTACAGACCTCGCTTACATACTTATTCATCTTTAGAAAGATGAATAAGTATGATGACTGTACGCAGAGACGCTTCTGGCAGCTTGAAGACAAACGTGTCATTTCACAATAAGAGACCATGAAGGAAGGGATCAGAAATTAAAAGCGATGTTAACTGTTTGTTGTTTGTCTGTTGATCCAGGAGTCCCACAATAACTGACGACGAAGAAGAGGAGGAGGAGGAGGAGGAAGTGGAAATACCCGCTGAGGTTTTTATGACTCCATCGCATCTGACTAGAGAAGAAGAAGAAGATGGCGGGAGCTATCAGGTAACTTTGCATTTATTCTCTACTTATAGAGTATATAGTGTCTCTACTTTAAAGAGTCCTCTCCTGCTGATGTTCAGGTGTGTATCAGTATGTAGAGTCTCTACTTTAAAGAGTCCTCTCCTGCTGATGTTCAGGTGTATATCAGTATGTAGTGTCTCTACTTTAAAGAGTCCTCTCCTGCTGATGTTCAGGTGTATATCAGTATGTAGTGTCTCTACTTTAAAGAGTTCTCTCCTGCTGATGTTCAGGTGTATATCAGTATGTAGTGTCTCTACTTTAAAGAGTCCTCTCCTGCTGATGTTCAGGTGTATATCAGTATGTAGTGTCTCTACTTTAAAGAGTCCTCTCCTGCTGATGTTCAGGTGTATATCAGTATGTAGTGTCTCTACTTTAAAGAGTCCTCTCCTGCTGATGTTCAGGTGTATATCAGTATGTATTGTCTCTACTTTAAAGAGTCCTCTCCTGCTGATGTTCAGGTGTATATCAGTGTGTAGTGTCTCTACTTTAAAGAGTCCTCTCCTGCTGATGTTCAGGTGTATATCAGTATGTATTGTCTCTACTTTAAAGAGTCCTCTCCTGCTGATGTTCAGGTGTATATCAGTGTGTAGTGTCTCTACTTTAAAGAGTCCTCTCCTGCTGATGTTCAGGTGTATATCAGTGTGTAGTGTCTCTACTTTAAAGAGTCCTCTCCTGCTGATGTTCAGGTGTATATCAGTGTGTAGTGTCTCTACTTTAAAGAGTCCTCTCCTGCTGATGTTCAGGTGTATATCAGTAGTAGTATCTCTACTTTAAAGAGTCCTCTCCTGCTGATGTTCAGGTGTATATCAGTATGTAGTGTCTCTACTTTAAAGAGTCCTCTCCTGCTGATGTTCAGGTGTATATCAGTATGTAGTGTCTCTACTTTAAAGAGTCCTCTCCTGCTGATGTTCAGGTGTATATCAGTATGTAGTGTCTCTACTTTAAAGAGTCCTCTCCTGCTGATGTTCAGGTGTATATCAGTATGTAGTGTCTCTACTTTAAAGAGTCCTCTCCTGCTGATGTTCAGGTGTATATCAGTATGTAGTATCTCTACTTTAAAGAGTCCTCTCCTGCTGATGTTCAGGTGTATATCAGTATGTAGTGTCTCTACTTTAAAGAGTCCTCTCCTGCTGATGTTCAGGTGTATATCAGTATGTAGTGTCTCTACTTTAAAGAGTCCTCTCCTGCTGATGTTCAGGTGTATATCAGTATGTAGTGTCTCTACTTTAAAGAGTCCTCTCCTGCTGATGTTCAGGTGTATATCAGTATATAGTGTCTCTACTTTAAAGAGTCCTCTCCTGCTGATGTTCAGGTGTATATCAGTATGTAGTGTCTCTACTTTAAAGAGTCCTCTCCTGCTGATGTTCAGGTGTATATCAGTATGTAGTGTCTCTACTTTAAAGAGTCCTCTCCTGCTGATGTTCAGGTGTATATCAGTATGTAGTGTCTCTACTTTAAAGAGTCCTCTCCTGCTGATGTTCAGGTGTGTATCAGTATGTAGTGTCTCTACTTTAAAGAGTCCTGTTGTATTCTTCAGGATTTAGTTACCCCTTATGTGCAAATATTCCCCCAAAAATACTGCCAACTTTATTTTGAAAGGGCTGCATCCTGTGCTTTTAGCTCCTCCCCTTATTACCGGTCATTACACATTAAAGATATTAAAACAACAGAATAAGAAATAAAACATAGCAAAGTATACAAATACATATATCAATAGATCTTTATATCAAAATATATGTATTTATTTACTTTAATTTGTATATATTTGCTGCATTTGACTTGCACCATAATGTCTCTTACATTATTGAATTCCTTTTCATGTACATAGTTGATTGATCTGTAAAGGAGAGACTTCAGTATCCAGTAAACAGCAGTGATGTTACTGCATGTTTACACTGGGGCTTTCTGCTGTTGCGATGACATCATCATAAGCCCCGCCCCCTCCGCTCTGGAGTTTTGGGGGTTTTCCTCGGCTGCTTCCAGGAAGTGGGGGGGGGGGGGAAGAGCGTTGTGTTCGAGGACCTCTGTGAAAGTGAAACTTCTTTTGTCGGGACTTTTTCTGTCAGACAGAGAGGAGGTGTTTCCTGTCTGAGCCCTTTCAGAGTAAAAGCCTCTAAGATGAGATGGAGCTTTATTCATTCAGATGTTTAAACAGCAGCAGGGTGAGAATGAAAAACAGCATAGATTCACACAGATTAGAGATTAAATCAAAGATAAGAATTAAAATGATATACAGTTAAGTAACTTTAAAATAAGAAATGAATTAAAATGAACATATAGATATTTGGGTTTCATTTATAACGCACTTCATATCTGAGTTCAGATCCGAAGTGCTGCAAGCAGTGAGCATGGAACAATATAGAGACAGCACACAACACGGTAGAATGAATACAAAGCAGTAAAAACTAACAATATCAAATAAAATAAAGGGTGGTAATAAATAAAGGGTCTGGGGAGAGGCTCTTTTGAGCAGATGGGGTTTGAGGCCTTTTTTAAAAGCTTCCACGGTCTGTGGTGCTCTCATGAGGTCGGGCAGAGCCTTCCACAGACTGGGAGCAGCCGAGCAGAAAGCCCGGTCTCCCATAGTACGGAGCTTGGTCCTGGGGGGTTTGAGGAGGTTGGTCCTGGGGGGTTTGAGGAGGTTGGTCCTGGGGGGTTTGAGGAGCTTGGTCCTGGGGGGTTTGAGGAGCTTGGTCCTGGGGGGTTTGAGGAGGTTGGTCCTGGGGGGTTTGAGGAGGTTGGTCCTGGGGGGTTTGAGGAGGTTGGTCCTGGGGGGTTTGAGGAGCTTGGTCCTGGGGGGTTTGAGGAGCTTGGTCCTGGGGGGTTTGAGGAGGTTGGTCCTGGGGGGTTTGAGGAGGTTGGTCCTGGGGGGTTTGAGGAGGTTGGTCCGGGGGTTTGAGGAGGTTGGTCCTGGGGGGTTTGAGGAGGTTGGTCCTGGGGGGTTTGAGGAGCTTGGTCCTGGGGGTTTGAGGAGCTTGGTCCTGGGGGGTTTGAGGAGGTTGGTCCTGGGGGGTTTGAGGAGGTTGGTCCTGGGGGGTTTGAGGAGCTTGGTCCTGGGGGGTTTGAGGAGCTTGGTCCTGGGGGGTTTGAGGAGCTTGGTCCTGGGGGGTTTGAGGAGCTTGGTCCTGGGGGGTTTGAGGAGGTTGGTCCTGGGGGGTTTGAGGAGCTTGGTCCTGGGGGGTTTGAGGAGGTTGGTCCTGGGGGGTTTGAGGAGGTTGGTCCTGGTCTCGGGGTGGACGCCCTCTCAGCCCTGGTCTGGCGGAAACACTGGTGACGGGGTCCTTGAGGTAGGGAGGGGCAGTTCCATGGATGCACTGGTGGGTGAGGAAGTATGAGGGGTGAGGGGGTCCTTGAGGTAGGGAGGGGCAGTTCCATGGATGCACTGGTGGGTGAGGAAGTATGAGGGGTGAGGGGGTCCTTGAGGTAGGGAGGGGCAGTTCCATGGATGCACTGGTGGGTGAGGAAGTATGAGGGGTGAGGGGGTCCTTGAGGTAGGGAGGGGCAGTTCCATGGATGCACTGGTGGGTGAGGAAGTATGAGGGGTGAGGGGGTGAGGGGGTCCTTGAGGTAGGGAGGGGCAGTTCCATGGAAGCACTGGTGGGTGAGGAAGTATGAGGACCCTCATCAGGACCCTAGCAGCTCTGAATGTTCTGGAGCTTCTGGATGCTTTTGTTAGGGATCCCGATGAGGAGTGCATCGCAGTAGTCCTGGACTAATATATATTAGATATATTTACATGTATGTGTCGATAAAAAAGTCACAGTCAACTTTATTGTCAGTCTTCCAGTCTGCGTGTTCGGAGAGATCGAAATGCCGTTTCCCACAATCCAGAATACAAAAACAAAGATACATAAAAACGTATAAACCTATAAACACAATCAAAGACACATTTATATGTAACTCTAACTGTGTTACAGGATGTCTGAAGCTCAGTTCAATCAACTCGTACGACAGCGAGGTGAGATACGACTTATTGGTTATTACTGTGGGATTTCATTGACATTAGTTCCAGTTTATATGTTTGTTATTGATCTGTTTGTGTTTCAGCTGCAGATGAATCTGATGCCGTACGACTACATTCCTCCAGTCGACATCAAGACCGAGC
>JAAOOA010001870.1:22500-47500 GCA_012861695.1 Trematomus loennbergii | reverse complement strand
CCACCTGGGGGGACACATGTTGATGTAGAAGAGACATGAAGAAGAGACATGAAGAAGAGGGGACACATGTTGATGAAGAAGAGACATGAAGAAGAGGGGACACATGTTGATGTAGAAGAGACATGAAGAAGAGGGGACACATGTTGATGTAGAAGAGACATGAAGAAGAGGGGACACATGTTGATGTAGAAGAGACATGAAGAAGAGGGACACATGTTGATGTAGAAGAGACATGAAGAAGAGGGGACACATGTTGATGAAGAAGAGACATGAAGAAGAGGGGACACATGTTGATGAAGAAGAGACATGAAGAAAGGGGACACATGTTGATGTAGAAGAGACATGAAGAAGAGGGACACATGTTGATGAAGAAGACATGAAGAAGAGGGGACACATGTTGATGAAGAAGAGACATGAAGAAGAGGGGACACATGTTGATGAAGAAGAGACATGAAGAAGAGGGACACATGTTGATGTAGAAGAGACATGAAGAAGAGGGGACACATGTTGATGTAGAAGAGACATGAAGAAGAGGGGACACATGTTGATGAAGAAGACATGAAGAAGAGGGGACACATGTTGATGAGAAGAGACATGAAAAGAGGGGACACATGTTGATGTAGAAGAGACATGGAGAAGAGGGGACACATGTTGATGTAGAAGAGACATGAAGAAGAGGGGACACATGTTGATGTAGAAGAGACATGGAGAATAGGGACACATGTTGATGAGAGAGGGGACACATGTTGATGTAGAAGAGACATGAAGAAGAGGGGACCATGGTGATGTAAAGAGACATGGAGAAGAGGGGACACATGTTGATGAAGAGAGGGGACACATGTTGATGTAGAAGAGACATGGAGAAGAGGGGACACATGCTGATGAAGAAGAGGGGACACATGTTGATGTAGAAGAGACATGAAGAAGAGGGGACACATGCTGATGAAGAAGAGGGGACACATGTTGATGTAGAAGAGACATGAAGAAGAGGGGACACATGCTGATGAAGAAGAGGGGACACATGTTTATGTAGAAGAGACATGAAGAAGAGGGGACACATGTTGATGAAGAAGAGACATGAAGAAGAGACATGAAGAAGAGGGGACACATGTTTGATGAAGAAGAGACATGAAGAAGAGGGGACACATGTTGATGTAAAGACATGAAGAAGAGGGGACACATGTTGATGTAGAAGAGACATGAAGAAGAGGGGACACATGTTGATGTAGAAGAGACATGAAGAAGAGGGGACACATGTTGATGTAGAAGAGACATGAAGAAGAGGGGACACATGTTGATGTAGAAGAGACATGAAGAAGAGGGGACACATGTTGATGTAGAAGAGACATGAAGAGAGGGGACACATGTTGATGTAGAAGAGACATGAAGAAGAGGAGACACATGTTGATGTAGAAGAGACATGAAAGAGGGGACACATGTTGATGTAGAAGAGACATGAAGAAGAGGGGACACATGTTGATGAAGAGAGACATGAAGAAGAGGGGACACATGTTGATGTAGAAGAGACATGAAGAAGAGGGGACACATGTTGATGTAGAAGAGACATGAAGAAGAGGGGACACATGTTGATGAAGAAGAGACATGAAGAAGAGGGGGACACATGTTGATGTAGAAGAGACATGAAGAAGAGGGGACACATGTTTGATGTAGAAGAGACATGAAGAAGAGGGGACACATGTTGATGAAGAAGAGACATGAAGAAGAGGGGACACATGTTGATGTAGAAGAGACATGAAGAAGAGGGGACACATGTTGATGTAGAAGAGACTGAAGAGAGTGACACATGGAGATGTAGAAGAGACATGAAGAAGAGGGACACATGTTGATGAAGAAGAGACATGAAGAAGAGGGGACATAGTTGATGTAGAAGAGACATGAAGAAGAGGGGACACATGTTGATGTAGAAGAGACATGAAGAAGAGGGACACATGTTGATGTAGAAGAGACATGAAGAAGAGGGGACACATGTTGATGTAGAGAGACAGAAGAAGAGGGACATGTTGATGTAGAAGAGACATGAAGAAGAGGGGACACATGTTGATGAAGAAGAGACATGAAGAAGAGGGGACACATGTTGATGTAGAAGAGACATGAAGAAGAGGGGCACATGTTGATGTAGAAGAGACATGAAGAAGAGGGGCACATGTTGATGTAGAAGAGACATGAAGAAGAGGGGACACATGTTGATGTAGAAGAGACATGAGAAGAGGGGACACATGTTGATGAAGAAGAACATGAAGAAGAGGGACACATGTTGATGTAGAAGAGACATGAAGAAGAGGGGACACATGTTGATGTAGAAGAGACATGAAGAAGAGGGGACACATGGAGATGTAGAAGAGACATGAAGAAGAGGGACACATGTTGATGAAGAAGAGACATGAAGAAGAGGGGACATATGTTGATGTAGAAGAGACATGAAAGAGGGGACACATGTTGATGTAGAAGAGACATGAAGAAGAGGGGACACATGTTGATGTAGAAGAGACATGAAGAAGAGGGGACACATGTTGATGTAGAAGAGACATGAAGAAGAGGGACACATGTTGATGTAGAAGAGACATGAAGAAGAGGGACACATGTTGATGAAGAAGAGACATGAAGAAGAGGGACACCATGTTGATGTAGAAGAGACATGAAGAAGAGGGGACACATGTTGATGTAGAAGAGACATGAAAGAGAGGGACACATGTTGATGTAGAAGAGACATGAAGAAGAGGGGACACATGTTGATGTAGAAGAGACATGAAGAAGAGGATTTTGCATAATAGGTCCCCTTTAACTGATAAACTCCTCTTCCTCCTCCTCTTCCTCCTCCTTCCTAACCCTTAACTGATAAACTCCTCTTCTCCCTCAGAGAGTGAGGAGTCTCCCTGGTGAAGGAGGCGAAGGACTTGGGGAAGAAGATGGATCTGAACATCGTAAGGTTAAAGTTCACAGCATTCCTTCAGGACAGTAATGGAGGTTTCACTCGAGGACTCAAACCTGTGGGTTTCCAACCCGATCTACGACAGCAGTGAGTGACCCTGAACGCATCGTCTAACATTCAGACCCTGAACGCATCGTCTTACATTCAGACCCTGAACGCATCGTCTAACATTCCGACCCTGAACGCATCGTCTGACATTCAGACCCTGAACGCATCGTCTAACATTCCGACCCTGAACGCATCGTCTGACATTCAGACCCTGAACATATCGTCTAACATTCAGACCCTGAACCATCGTCTAACATTCCGACCCTGAACGCATCGTCTAACATTCCGACCCTGAACGCATCGTCTAACATTCCGACCCTGAACGCATCGTCTAACATTCCGACCCTGAACGCATCGTCTAACATTCCGACCCTGAACGCATCGTCTGACATTCCGACCCTGAACGCATCGTCTGACAATCAGATCCTGAACGCATCGTCTAACATTCAGACCCTGAACGCATCGTCTAACATTCCGACCTGAACGTATCGTCTGACATTCAGACCCTGAACGCATCGTCTGACATTCAGACCCTGAGCGCATCGTCTAACATTCAGACCCTGAACGCATCGTCTTACATTCAGACCCTGAACGCATCGTCTAACATTCAGACCCTGAACGCATCGTCTAACAATCAGACCCTGACGCATCGTCTAACATTCAGACCCTGAACGCATCGTCTAACATTCAGACCCTGAACGCATCATCTAACAATCAGACCCTGAACGCATCGTCTAACATTCAGACCCTGAACGCATCGTCTAACAATCAGACCCTGAACGCATCGTCTAACATTCAGACCCTGAACGCATCGTCTAACAATCAGACCCTGACGCATCGTCTAACATTCAGACCCTGAACGCATCGTCTAACATTCAGACCTGAACGCATCGTCTAACATTCAGACCCTGAACGCATCGTCTAACATTCAGACCCTGATCGCATCGTCTAACAATCAGACCCTGAACGCATCGTCTAACATTCAGACTCTGAACGCATCGTCTAACATTCAGTATCTGAACGCATCGTCTAACATTCAGACCCTGAACCATCGTCTAACAATCAGACCCTGAACGCATCGTCTAACATTCAGACCCTGAACGCATCGTCTAACATTCAGGACCCTGAACGCATCGTCTAACATCAGACCCTGAACGCATCGTCTAACATTCAGACCCTGAACGCATCGTCTAACAATCAGACCCTGAACGCATCGTCTAACAATCAGACCTGAACGCATCGTCTAACATTCAGACCCTGAACGCATCGTCGAACATTCAGACCCTGAACGCATCGTCTAACATTCAGACCCTGAACGCATCGTCTAACATTCAGACCTGATCGCATCGTCTAACAATCAGACCCTGAACGCATCGTCTAACATTCAGACTCTGAACGCATCGTCTAACATTCAGTATCTGAACGCATCGTCTAACATTCAGACCCTGAACGCATCGTCTAACAATCAGACCCTGAACGCATCGTCTAACATTCAGACCCTGAACGCATCGTCTAACATTCAGACCCTGAACGCATCGTCTAACAATCAGACCCTGAACGCATGTCTAACCATTCAGACCCTGAACGCATCGTCTAACAATCAGACCCTGAACGCATCGTCTAACATCAGACCCTGAACGCATCGTCTAACATTCAGACCCTGAACGCATCGTCTAACACTCAGACCCTGAACGCATCGTCTAACATTCAGACCCTGAACGCATCGTCTAACATTCAGACCCTGAACGCATCGTCTAACAATCAGACCCTGAACGCATCCTCTAACATTCAGACCCTGAACGCATCGTCTAACATCAGACCCTGAACGCATCGTCTAACATCAGACCCTGAACGCATCGTCTAACAATCAGACCTGAACGCATCGTCTAACATTCAGACCTGAACGCATCGTCTAACATTCAGACCCTGAACGCATCGTCTAACAATCAGACCCTGAACGCATCGTCTAACATTCAGACCTGAACGCATCGTCTAACATTCAGACCCTGAACGCATCGTCTAACAATCAGACCCTGAACGCATCGTCTAACATTCAGACCCTGAACGCATCGTCTAACATTCAGACACTGAACGCATCGTCTAACAATCAGACCCTGAACGCATCGTCTAACATTCAGACCCTGAACGCATCGTCTAACATTCAGACCTGAACGCATCGTCTAACAATCAGACCCTGAACGCATCGTCTAACAACAGACCTGAACGCATCGTCTGACATTCAGACCCTGAACGCATCGTCTAACATTCAGACCCTGAACGCATCGTCTAACATTCAGACCCTGAACGCATCGTCTAACATTCAGACCCTGAACGCATCGTCTAACAATCAGACCCTGAACGCATCGTCTAACATTCAGACCCTGAACGCATCGTCTAACAATCAGACCCTGAACGCATCGTCTAACATTCAGACCCTGAACGCATCGTCTAACATTCAGACCCTGAACGCATCGTCTAACATTCAGACCCTGAACGCATCGTCTAACATTCAGACCCTGGAAACGCATCGTCTAACAATCAGACCCTGAACGCATCGTCTAACAATCAGACCCTGAACGCATCGTCTAACAATCAGACCCTGAACGCATCGTCTAACAATCAGACCCGAACGCATCGTAACATTCAGACCTGAACGCATCGTCTAACATTCAGACCCTGAACGCATCGTCTAACATTCAGACCCTGAACGCATCGTCTAACATTCAGACCCTGAAACCATCGTCTAACAATCAGACCTGAACGCATCGTCTAACAATCAGACCCTGAACGCATCGTCTAACAAATCAGACCCTGAACGCATCGTCTAACATTCAGACCCTGAACGCATCGTCTAACATTCAGACCCTGAACGCATCGTCTAACATTCAGACCCTGAACGCATCGTCTAACATTCAGACACTGAACGCATCGTCTAACAATCAGACCCTGAACGCATCGTCTAACTTCAGACCCTGACGCATCGTCTAACATTCAGACCCTGAACGCATCGTCTAACAATCAGACCCTGAACGCATCGTCCTAACAATCAGACCCTGAACGCATCGTCTGACATTCAACCCTGAAACGCATCGTCTAACATTCAGACCCTGAACGCATCGTCTAACATTCAGACCCTGAACGCATCGTCTAACATTCAGACCCTGAACGCATCGTCTACAATCAGACCCTGAACGCATCGTCTAACCATTCAGACCCTGAACGCATCGTCTACAATCAGACCCTGAACGCATCGTCTAACATTCAGACCCTGAACGCATCGTCTAACATTCAGACCCTGAACGCATCGTCTAACATTCAGACCCTGAACGCATCGTCTAACTTCAGACCTGAACGCATCGTCTAACATTCAGACCTGAACGCATCGTCTACATTCAGACCCTGAATGACTCGTCTTTTTTTAAATAAAGAGAAAAAGTAATAATTTTGAGATTTTGTGGAAAAAAGTAATAATTTTGAGGAAAAAGTCAGAATTTTGAGGAAAAAGTAAGAATTTTGAGATTTGGTTTATTGAGTTTTACTAATGACTCGTCGTTTTCCTGCAGAGTCGCCGAACGCCTCTAACCTGAAGATCTCTCGGATGGATAAGACGTGCGGCTCGGTGCTCGGAGGAGACGAGATCTTCCTGCTCTGCGACAAAGTGCAGAAAGGTGACAGACTAAATACACATATAAAACTTAAGAACAGCTGATCAGCAAACAGGCACCACCTCACCTGGTCCAACAGGTGTGAGCTCATTTCTCCAGACTGTGGTTTTTCTTGTGTTTAATAATTATAAAGTTAGACAGCGTGTGTAACCGGGGAAATGTCCCATCATGCATCTGTGCTGCAGACGACATCGAGATCCGATTTTACGAAGAGGACGACGAAGGAGGCTGGGAGGCGTTCGGGGACTTCTCACCTACTGATGTGCACAAACAGGTACACACAACACACACACACCAACACACACACACACACACACACACAACACACACACACACACACACACACCACACACACACACAAACACACAACACACACACACACACACACACAATGTGGACTTAAAACCAACGTATTGATAAAGTGTAATATTTAGGGCTGTCAGTCGATTAAAATATTTATCGCGATTAATCGCAAATTAATCGCACATTTTTTATCTCTTCTAAATGTAGAGGGATATTTTGTGTGTGTGTGTGTGGTGTGGTGTGTGTGTGTGTGTGTGTGTGTGGTGTGTGTGTGTGTGTGTGTGTGTGTGTGTGTGTGGTGTGTGTGTGTGTGTGTGTGTGTGTGTGTGTGGTGTGTGTGTGTGTGTGTGTGTGTGTGTGTAAAAATGCCGCTCCTCTGTTTCATAACTGTCAAAGCATGAGACTGAAGTTCCCACTGTGGGTCAAAATAATGCGCTGTGGACCCCGAGGTGACCCCGAGGTGACCCCGAGGTGACTGTCCATTACTGAGTGAAGTCAATAGTCTCCGGTGAGCGCACTGTGGAAGTCTTTCTTAATCCTCCTCTTCCGCAAACTGTAGCCACCCATTTAGCGATCTTTGTTGAAAGCTTGCTGCTCGTAGACGTGTCCAGGCGTCTCCCCCGCACACTTTCAAGTGTGCTCTGCTGCAAGCGGGCGGCAGGAGCGGGGCTGTCGGCATCAGCAGTGGGCTTGGATTGTATAGATGGTATTTTAAACTCGATGCGCTCTGAAACTACGGGGCGGCCGAGGACAAAAAAATGCACATGCGTTAATCACGTTTAAAGTAATTAGTGGCGTTAATTTTTTTTGCGTTAACGCATTATTAACGCGTTAACTTGACAGCCCAGTGATTTTCCATATGATGTGAAATGTCAAACTGTTACCGCATGATTAACATACCATGGGTAAAAACACCAGAACAGACGTCACTGTGTTTTCCGATGCACTAACGCATCGCTCCCCTCTCCTCAGTACGCATCGTGTTCAAGACGCCGGCCTATCACAGCGCAGAGATCGAGCGTCCGTCACCGTCTTCCTGCAGCTGAAGAGGAAGAAGGCGGGCGACAGCAGCGACCCCAAACAGTTCACCTACATCCCCCAGGTCCAAGGTGAGAGACCTTATGTTTAACCACCTATGAAGCCCCGCCCCAAACAGTTCACCTACATCCCCCAGGTCCAAGGTGAGAGACCTTATGTTTAACCACCTTATGAAGCCCCGCCCCAAAACAGTTCACCTACATCCCCCAGGTCCAAGGTGAGAGACCTTATGTTTAACCACCTTATGAAGCCCCGCCCCAAACAGTTCACCTACATCCCCCAGGTCCAAGGTGAGAGACCTTATGTTTAACCACCTTATGAAGCCCCGCCCCCAAACAGTTCACCTACATCCCCAGGTCCAAGGTGAGGAGACCTTATGTTTAACCACCTTATGAAGCCCCGCCCCCAAACAGTTCACCTACATCCCCCAGGTCCAAGGTGAGAGACCTTATGTTTAACCACCTTATGAAGCCCCCGCCCCCAAACAGTTCACCTACATCCCCCAGGTCCAAGGTGAGAGACCTTATGTTTAACCACCTTATGAAGCCCCGCCCCCAAACAGTTCACCTACATCCCCCAGATCCAAGGGAGAAACACACCTTATTTTTATTTTGGAAAAAAGTCGAAATGTTTTGATTTTTGGAAAAGAAGTCAGAATTATGAGATTTCAGGAAAAAGTAAGAATTTTAAGAAAAAAGTCAGAATGCTGAGAAATTGGAGATTTTGAGTTTTTTGATTTTCAGAAAAGGTCAGAATTTTGAGTTTTTCTAAATAAATCTGAATTTTGAGATAGAAGTCTGAATTAAAAAAAAAAAGTCAGAATCTTGAGCTTTTCTAAATAAATGCAGGATGACAATAAAATCTGATGAGGACATGTTGTATAACTCTGTAGAGTCTTGTGATGAAGATGCTCTGCTATGAGGAGCTACGAGAAGAACCAGCACGTATTTTCAATGTTGGTTTCTCACTTGAATTAGTGTTTTTACTCAATAACAGTTCCTTAGAAAGCTTAGAAACGGTTTATCTGGGAAGAAAAGGCTGATAAAGCTGGAGCACAGCAACTACGCTCTAACCAGAAGCACCAACAATGTGAAGCGCCGTAGAGAAGCAGGAGGTGAACATGGAGGTGAACATGGAGGTGAACATGGAGGTGAACATGGAGGTGAACATGGAGGCCGGTGAATCCCCGTACAGAAGCACAGCAACATGTTGTCGGGTTAAAGTTTCCCTCAGAGCAGTTTCAGTATCCCTCTCACTCATCACCCTCTCACTCATCAGCCACAGACTCATCACCCTCTCACTCATCAGGCACATACTCATCACCCTCTCACTCATCAGGCACAGACTCAAAAACCACAAAGAGGACGTTTTCTTTGAAAACTCTTTTCATGTCTTCCCGCTTTTACTTCAATTAACTTTTGAAATGTCAACTCTTTCAGACAAAGAGGAGGTGCTGAGGAAGAAGCAGAAGCCGCTGCTCACTACGAGCCCTGGAGAGGAGGAGCAGGAGGGGGGTTCGGAGGAGGAGCTGCAGGAGGAGGAGCAGGAGGTGGGTTCGGAGGAGGAGGAATAACTCCAGTGACACCATGTGGAAATGGAGCATATCAAATGTCCCAATATGTTTGACCCCTGAATAGTGGCATTGCAGGAAGGCCGAGTATCAGCGCCCCGCATCTATACAACTAATAATAAACACTCTTCACATCACACACTCAAACCATATCGGAAATGGGTTACACAATATTTGGTCTCATATCGTTTTGATATATTGGGATCGTGCTTAGCTTCTTAGCATCTTATTTAGCTTTAGCATCAGACTTGAACTTTTAAGCATTGCACTTTAGCCTCTTAGCATTGTACTTTAGCTTCTTAGCATTGCACTTTAGCCTCTTAGCATTGTACTTTAGCTTCTTAGCATTGCACTTTAGCCTCTTAGCATTGTACTTTAGCTTCTTAGCATTGCACTTTAGCTCTTAGCATTGTACTTTAGCTTCTTAGCATTGCACTTTAGCTTCTTAGCATTGTACTTTAGCTTCTTAGCATTGCACTTTAGCTTCTTAGCATTGTACTTTAGCCTCTTAGCATTGTACTTTAGCTTCTTAGCATTGTACTTTAGCTTCTTAGCATTGCACTTTAGCTTCTTAGCATTGTACTTTAGCCTCTTAGCATTGTACTTTAGCTTCTTAGCATTGTACTTTAGCTTCTTAGCATTGCACTTTAGCTTCTTAGCATTGTACTTTAGCCTCTTAGCATTGTACTTTAGCTCTAGCATTGCACTTTAGCCTCTTAGCATTCTACTTTAGCTTCTTAGCATTGCACTTTAGCCTCTAGCATTGTACTTTAGCTTCTTAGCATTGCACTTTAGCCTCTTAGCATTGTACTTTAGCTTCTTAGCATTGCACTTTAGCCTCTTAGCATTGTACTTTAGCTTCTTACATTGTACTTTAGCTTTTAGCATTGCACTTTAGCTTCTTAGCATTGTACTTTAGCCTCTTAGCATTGTACTTTAGCTTCTTAGCATTGTACTTTAGCTCTTAGCATTGTACTTTAGCTTCTTAGCATTGCACTTTAGCTTCTTAGCACTTAACTGCTTAGCATCGTACTTTCAGATGTTCTGGAACTTTTCGTCCAGCTAACTGGCTAACGTGGAATTTGATTCTTTCTGCAGGATTTCAGTTCAAACCAGCAGATGAACGGAGGAGGAGGAGGAGGAGTCTTCTTCACCGGAGGATTCTCTGGTTTCAGCGGAGGGGAGGGGATCAGATGTCAAGCCCGCCCCTCAGACCGAGGGACAGACAGGAGGACAGACAGGAGGACAGACAGAGGACAGACAGGCTCCCCTCTGCAGCAGCAGCTGTTTCAGCTCAGTAAGAAACACAATTGATCTGATTCCTTGCAAATATATATATATTTGTTTGTGGGACGATACTGAATGTCCTCTTCCTGAGAGCAACATGCTAACAAAGGTATCCCACTGTAGCTGTGAACATGACAGGATGTGTGATTACCTAGAAGAGCATCAGGACTGTTTGAGGCATATGATAGCTATGTGATTAACATGATGATTCAGCCTCTATGGAGATAGTGTTCCTCCCCTACCATTGTCTTGGGGGTATCCCAATACCCCCCCCTCGCTCAGGCAGGCGCACCCCCCCAAAGCAGTAAACCTAGGGGAAACACTGCCAAGCATGCCATTTATTTTCTGACGTGGAGCTAATCTGAAGTAAACATTGAATACTGCTTTCTATTCCTCCATCTTGTGACTGTGTAACTCCCTCTCTTGGATATCAGCATGTGAAGGACACTGTTCAGGAACTAGTTGATGCTCTGTATGTGATGACTCTTCCATTCTGGAGAGGATCACAGATACATGGATCCTGAGACTGAAGCTCAAGCCGGGACCAGGGAGACTTTCTAACAGTACTTAACGAGCTGGTTGTGTTTTGTTCTCCAGCCGCCGCCCTCCGCTCCCGAGCGTCTCTCAGCGCCCGGCAGACGGCGGCCGCCCTGCTTCAGTACTGCAGCTCTGGGGACGCCCGGTCCTTCTGGCCATCCAGAGACACCTCTGTGGGTCCAGGACGGCAACGGAGACACGTGAGCTCATTTGGTTTATTTGGTTAATTCGTCTAAGAAACAGGAGATGACAACCACAAGGATCAACTTTCCTAATGCTTATGTTTAGTTTCTAATAACTTGAAAATGAATTATGTTTAGGATAAACAATAAACAAAGTCGTGCCACATGATCTTTATTTTAGGGCCATGACCAATTTGTCAAATCTTTATATGTCATTGCATCTTTGACCGTAAACGTTGTTGACAGTTTTCTGTTTTTAAACTGGATTTGACTTTTCCCACAGTCCTTTGCACCTGGCCATCATCCATCAGCAGACCAGTGTGATCCAGCAGCTGATCCACACCCTGCTGAGCAGCCAGCAGCAAAACGTCCTGAACACCGCTAACCACCTCAACAGGTAGCTAACACTTAGCTAACACCGCTAACCACCTCCAACAGGTAGCTAACCCTTAGCTAACACCGCTAACCACCTCCAACAGGTAGATAACACTTAGCTAACACCGCCAACCACCTCCAACAGGTAGCTAACACTTAGCTAACACCGCTAACCACCTCCAACAGGTAGCTAACCTTAGTAACACCGCCAACCACCTCCAACAGGTAGCTAACACTTAGCTAACACCGCCAACCACCTCCAACAGTAGCTAACCCTTAGCTAACACCGCCAACCACCTCCAACAAGTAGCTAACACTTAGCTAACACCGCTAACCACCTCCAACAGGTAGCTAACCCTTAGCTAACACCGCCCACCCCTCCAACAGGTAGCTAACCCTTACTAACACCTAACCACCTCCAACAGGTAGCTAACTCTTAGCTAACACCGCCAACCACCTCCAACAGGTAGCTAACCTTAGCTAACACCGCCAACCACCTCCAACAGGTAGCTAACCCTTAGCTAACACCGCCAACCACCTCCAACAGGTAGCTAACTTAGCTAACACCGCTAACCACCTCCAACAGGTAGCTAACCTTAGCTAACACCGCCAACCACCTCCAACAGGTAGCTAACACTTAGCTAACGTATCTCAACACGCCAACCACCTCCAACAGGTCGCTAACACTTAGCTAACGCTACCACCTCCAACAGGTAGCTAACGCTTAGCTTAAGTATCTCAACTCCGCTAACCACCTCTAACAGGTAGCTAACCTAAGCTAACACTTAGCTTAAGTATCTCAACTCCGCTAACCACCTCTAACAGGTAGCTAACCTAAGCTAACACTTAGCTAACATTTCTCAACACCGCCAACCACCTCCAACAGGTAGCTAACCTAAGCTAACACTTAGCTAACGTTTCTCAACACCGCCAACCACCTCCAACAGGTAGCTAACACTTAGCTAATGTAACTTAAAACTGCTAATCACCTCCATCAGGTAGCTTATAAAACCTGTTTCTATTTCTTCACACTACATTTTAAATTTACATTTTTAAATTTGGGATCAATAAAGTGTATCTTATCCTCTGTTACCCTCAGACTCCGCTGCACCTGGCGGTGATCACGCGGCAGGTGAAGGTGTTGGAGGCTCTCCTGCGGGCAGGGGCTGACCCCTCCCGATTGGACGGAGAGGGTCGCAGCCCGCTCCACCTGGCGGCGCTGAACGGAGACTCTGCCTCGCTGCGCCCCCTGCTGGCTCACCTTGGGGAACACAACGCTCACCTGGTCAACGCACATGACTACCACGGTGAGACAAAACCACCTGGACAGGAATATATTATATATGATAAATTACCTGTAATGGGAAACACCACCTAAGATAAGAAAAGTTAAGATAAGACTTTATTTATCCCAAAGGAAATTGTTGTGCCAGAGTTACAAAAATACAATAAACACAGCAGATACGTAACTGCACGTTATTATCGAACATTATTAATAATAATAGTATTGCACAGGAGAACCCCACCTGGACAGGACATATATTTGTCTTAATGTACATTATTTAATTTCATATTCTGTTCTTGTACATATCATATTCTATTTACGTGATATAGACTTCTTGCATTATTTTGTATTTTATGATATGTTGCATTGTTGGAGGAGCTCAGGTCAGAAGAATTTCATTTCCATTTCTACACTGGAGCTGCTGAGCATCTGATGATAAAACCATTGAATCTTGAATCTGTTATATCTGCTCCTCAGGTATGCAGCCGCTGCACCTGGCCGTCAGGAGGGACGGGGAGCGATGTCTGCGCCTCCTCGTTGGGGGCGGAGCCAAGATCAACGCTCCGGAGCTGAAGAGCGGGCACACAGCTCTGCACCTATCAGTGAAGAGGAACCTGTTCAGAGGAGCCTGCACCCTCATCACTGAGGTACACACACACACACACACACACACACACACACACACACACACACACACACACACACACACACACACACACACACACACACACCCACAACACACCACCACCACACACACACACACACACACACACACACACACACACACACACAGGAAGTACAAGCTTTTATTGTGAAATCTACCCCTGCTGATTTTCAGAAAGGAAATAAGAGTTTTGTTGAAAAAATGTAACCTGCATATGTTCTAACCTGTGTGTGTGTGTGTGTGTGTGTGTGTGTGTGTGTGTGTGTGTGTGTGTGTGTGTTTGTGTGTGTGGTGTGTGTGTGGTGTGTGTGTGTGGTGTGTGTGTGTGTGTTGTGTGTGTGTGTGTGCAGCTGAAGGCGGATGTGAACGCTGTGACGTTTGGAGGGAACTCTGCTCTGCACCTGGCAGCGAGTCTGGGCTCCCGACGCTCGTCTCCATGCTCATCGCTGCAGGTAACACACACCTGCATCAATGATAATAAAGCAGATCATAGGGGAGGTTAGCTACCTGTTGGAGGTGGTTGGCGTGTTGAGATACGTAAGCTAAGTGTTAGCTTAGGTTAGCTACCTGTTGGAGGTGGTTGGCGGTGTTGAGATACGTAAGCTAAGTGTTAGCTTAGGTTAGCTACCTGTTGGAGGTGGTTGGCGGTGTTGAGATACGTTTAGCTAAGTGTGTAGCTACCTGTTAGAGGTGGTTGGCGTGTTGAGATACGTTAGCTAAGTGTTATCTACCTGTTAGAGATGGTTGGCGGTGTTGAGATGTGTTAGCTAAGTGTTAGCTACCTGTTAGAGGTGGTTGGCGGTGTTAAGATACGTTAGCTAAGTGTTAGCTTAGGTTAGCTACCTGTTGGAGGTGGTTAGCGGTGTTAAGATACGTTAGCTAAGTATTAGCTAAGTGTTTAGCCATCTGTTGGAGTTGGTTAGCGGTGTTAAGATACGTTAGCTAAGTGTTAGCCATCTGTTGGAGTTGGTTAGCGGTGTTAAGATACGTTAGCTAAGTGTTAGCTTAGGTTAGCTACCTGTTTGAGGTGGTTGTTCTGTAACCATTCAGCTACATTATTATTTAGTAACATTTATATAATATAGTAAATGAGGCTGTTTTTCAGGCGCTGATAAAAACATAGAGAACGACGAGCCGCTCTTCTTCAGCTCCTCTTCAGACGAGGAAGACGAGGAACCAATCAGAGAGAGGGAGGTAGCCTCACAACCATCAGAGAGAGGGAGGTAGCCTCACAGCCAATCAGAGAGCAGGAGGTCGCCTCACAGCCAATCATCAACCCCCGTAAGAGGCCTGCGCCGGGACACACCCCTCTGGACCTGGCCCGCTGCCAGAAGGTAGTTATTACCCTTTCAAAATAAAAGCACAGGCTGGAATTACACAGTGGACAAAGAACATAAAACTCACCTTGTCCCTCCTCACCTGTCTCCCCCCCCCCCCCCTCTCCCCAGGTGAGGAGTGCTGGTCTCAGATCAGAGGTCCAGTAAGTCCAGTAAGAAGATGAAGCCGAGCAGCGTCTCTGATGCGGGGGTCCCAGCGGGGGGTCTGGACGAGGAGACACTGTCCCACCTGGTGGAGCTGCTGAGTGTGGGGGGGGGACAGGTGAGACAGGTGGAGGTGAGACAGGTGAGGTGACGCCCCCTGGAGGAAACTGGCAGAAAGACTGGGGATGATGACGCTGACCCCCTTTACCTGGAGAGCCCCTCCCCCTGCCAACAGCTGCTGAGGCACTACCAGGTAACACACACAGGAAGTACAAGCTTTTATTGTGAATCTACCCCTGCTGATTTCAGAAAGGAAATAAGAGCTTTTGTTGAAAAAATGTAACCTGCATATGTTCTAACCTGTGTGTGTGTGTGTGTGTGTGTGTGTGTGTGTGTGTGTGTGTGTGTGTGTGTGTGTGTGTGTGTGTGTGTGTGTGTGTGTAGCTGGGGGGAGGTGCGCTCTCTGCTCTGGTTGAAGCTCTTCAGTCTCTCGGTCTGACAGAAGGAGTTCGACTGCTGAGAAGACAAGCAGCTGCAGGAGGACAAACACAACACAGGTAGGCACACACACACACACACACACACACACACACACACACACACACACACACACACACACACACACACACACACACACACACACACACACACACACACACACACACACACACACACACACACACACACACACACACACACACACACACACACACACACACACACACACACACACACACACACACACACACACACACACCCCCTCCTCACCTGTTTTTTTCCGTCCAATCAGACGCCACGGTTGACAGCGGCTTCGGCAGCCAGCCAATGGATGAAGAGGAGGAGCCGCCTGTGGCCAATCAGTGACGAGCAGGAGGTCAAATCCTGTTTCAAGCAGTTTCGGTACCAGGACTCTTCAGGAACCAGAACTCTTCAAGAACTGGACTCTTCAAGAACCAGAACTCTTTACGAACCAGAACTCTTCAAGAACTGGACTCTTTAGGAACCAGGACTTTAGGAACCAGGTGTCTTTAGGAACCAGGACTCTTCAAGAACTGGACTCTTCAAGAACCAGGACTCTTTAGGAACCAGAACTCTTTAGGAACCAGGTGTCTTTAGGAACCAGGACTCTTCAAGAACTGAACTCTTTAGGAACCAGAACTCTTTAGGAACCAGGACTCTTCAAGAACTGGACTCTTCAAGAACCAGGACTCTTTAGGAACCAGAACTCTTTAGGAACCAGGACTCTTTGGAACCAGAACTCTTCAAGAACCAGGACTCTTCAGGTCTTTCAGATTTGAAGACGTGGTTTCTGTCCTCTCCAGGACCTGGACTCGGACCCAAAGATTGTAACTCCTGTGACGTCAGAAGTTTTAGCGTTTTACCCAAAAAACCCACCTTTTTAACATTTAAAAAAGGAGTTTCAGTTTGAGTTTTTAAAGATACAGAACACACATGAACTATAACTCAGTGTTTACAAAGCTTGCATCTTCAGTTCCTAGGAAAGTAGTGAGATTTCCAGTTTTTGTGTTGGTTCGTGAATGCAGCACGGTCTTCATTGGTGCGGAACACGGTTCGTTAGAAAGTCTCTAAAAGTGTGAAAATATTATAAAAAATTGTAATTAAAAAGTCAACATTTTGGGCTTTTATTGTGAAAATGACTAGGGCTGTACCCGAATATTCGTTCGTTGGAGTACTATTCGGGTTAATTTCGTTATTCGGATATTCGTTTTGTTTGTTTTTTCCCGTTTTTTTCAAATGAATTAATTGAAATCTCCAATATCAGCGTAAGAGCTTGTGCCTCTTCGGGGGTGCTAACACTTAACCATAAACGTTATCGTTTACTTTCTCCGTCTTTATAATGTAGATATTACTTTTCTCCGTTAATCTCCGTCACGTTGTTTCCATAGCAACAACAACTTCCTGTCAACTGCGCTAACTCTCCTTCAAAATAAAAGCATGTCAGTAAATAGGAAGCCAAGCAAATTACACTTTGGACATATACAACTGCAACACAAACACAATGCGATATCCTTTTCAATTTCAAAAACACAAATTGGGTTACATTAACAAAAAACTATAAAACAACAATACTGTAGAATAACTAAATGAATGCCGTGAATACACCGAAATACACGTGTTGAAGCGGTTCGCTGCTGATTACTACGCCCCCCCCCCACCCCGCGCGGGCCGAATATTCGCTGCTGATTACTGAATATCCGGAGCCCGAAAAATGGTATTCGGGACAGCCCTAAAAATGAATACGTTTAATACAAATATTGACTTTGTTTAAGAGTTAGTTAAAAGCTAAAAGTCAATTCAATAAAACAAGTTAAAAAGATGATATTAAATCCAAACGTTAAATGAAGTTGAAAGATAAAATATATATAACTTCGAGTCATTTTGAGTGTTTTTTATTTGAGCTTTGATTAAAAACATTAAGATGTTTAATTAATGAGGACTTCTCCGTTACTTTCAGATAACATGTTTTTACTAATACTGTGTATTCTCTGTTTGGTGATGGAATATATTCTGTATTTAACGAGACAAGCGCTGCGACTGTTTCTGAGACTTTGAATAAAAACGGACTCTTGTTTTTGAAATGTTTTTATTTTTGCCTCTAAGCCTTCAACATGGTACAAACAGGAAGTCTGTGTTTCACTACGAGCCTCACAGGAAGTGGACGGTATGTACAGCTATCAACAAAAAAAACATTCACAGAAACTAAAGAATAAATAACGTCTGCTTTAAATCTAACCAGCAGCTAAACGTCCGGCCGACTTCAGGATGGCTTCAACTTTATTTACAAACACGGACACAGCTGGAAGCGGCCATGACTCTTAGACGGTTCATCCTATGCTGCTTACATTGCACAGAGCGACAATACACCCGAATACACAACTGGATATTAGAGGAGTAAATACGACCCGAGGTTATTGGAGACGAAGAGGAGCGTCTCTACGTCCCGTTCTCGTCTCCAACGGTCTCTCAGAGTCGAGGAGTGTTCGGGAAATGTGCGGGTTTTCCAAAGTAAAAGGAGTGGATCATCGATGTGTAACACGGAAATAACTTCCTATGAAAGTTGGATTTGGAGGTATTAAGTTTCCTGAATCTTCCTACACACGGGCGGGAAAACAAGCGCCTCGTTTAAGACTTCGGTTTGAACGTCACAAACACTTTTTAACCCCAAACCGATGTTTTCTGAACCTAAACACGTAAAGCTTTCGGGTCAGACCCTTCTTCTGCGGTGGACTACGTTTGTTTTTGCTGCGTCCACAAACAGATCAAATGTGAACATCCCGCGTCAAACCAATTTAGATTACTAACTTAGTTCTCGTAACAAGCTCACTGATTTGAACCCAAACCGTGATCTTATCTAACCCTGCTGTCTGCTAAGCTCTAACAAAGAAGGATATTTTACTGTTTCAGCAAAACGTACATTTTCCAAAACTCCATAAATCGTGTTTCCATGTGGACGAGTTTCAGATTTGACAATTTGAATTCTTGCATGATCACAAGACGAATGCTAGTTACGTGTTTGTTAACCACGTAATGCGTCCATAGATATTAAAGAGTTATAAAGTCTGCATAGGGAGAAGCGCTGATGTCCCGCGTGAAACAAACTTTTAATGATTAAAGCTTAGGTTACTAACGTAACTTAGTTCTCGAGACAAACTCACTTATTTGAACCCAAACCATGATGTTCCTCTAAACTTAACCACGTAGTTAAACGTTGCTGCTAAAGGTGTAAAGTGTTTGTGAGTGGAGCGTTGGGACTCAGCTTGAGGCGTTGCAAGGCCTGATGGGAAATGTAGTCCATGAACTGACTCCTGTCTGCGACCGGGAGTTTAAACAAGAAGCTCCGATGTGGTTTATGTCGGACGTCAAACGTGGAAAACTGATTTAAGATGGTCTTATTGGAGAAGTCCTTGAAGTCGAACAACAAAGTTAGTGTTTATCAAATGGAGTGTTGAGAAACTCTCACGGCGAGATCACATGACAACGTCTTCGGACCATGGCGTAAACAAACACGTTAAATATGGTTCGAAGCCTCCGTAGTTTCGTTCTCTCAGTACCTTTGAAACCTTGGTTTCTACATCATCGTTTTAAAGAGTTTTTAAAGAGTTTTGAGTCCGATGACCCACACATCGATCCAGCATCAGGTTCCAGCGTTTCACAAACAGCTGGAAAACTTTACAAAACAAAATGGCCTGCAAGAAAAACTCAAAACATACTCAAAAAGATAAATCTTCAAGTTTCCCCTCAGTGCGATCGGGACACAGATTATTGATCAGGGTTTCAAAAAAGTTGCATTTCAAAAATAATGTCAGCATTATTAAACATTTATACACAATATGTATAAAACCGTGAAGAAGAAGAGCAGTTTTCTCTCTGCTGCCACCTGGTGGCCACTTCCTGTCAGTAATCGAGGCTTTCAGAAACACTGAATCCGCACAACCCCCACTTATAACGTTATTTTTTATTTGAAACTAAGTGTCTGAATAGACTCGTCTCCAAGTGGCAGCAGCAGAAAACTTCATTACCCAGAAGCCCCAGCCTTATTTAATGTTCATTTCCTTTAACAAAAATATGAAACACATCTGAACAAAAACAAAGAAAGATAATAATTCATAAACTTTAGGATAAAACAGGAATGTGGAAAGAGGACGGACTCCAGCGACGAGAGGAAGAGCAGCGACTAAACCACGGAGCAGAAAATATCTAAATTCAGGAAATCTGCTGCCTTCAAAATAAAATGTCTCTATAGATCTAAGTCTCACTAAGAAATGGAAAAGTTCTATATTATTGTTGTTTAGCATTTCCAGATTTTATTTATTTTATGGGTTTGTAATTTATTATTTTCTATTTTTCCATTCATGCATTTTTTGTTGAAAATGACCCCATAAATAAAGTTTTAAACAATAATACAAAATAATAATAATGATATATCTAAATTTAAGCACCAAGAAAAAAATCTGCAAATGAATCCATAGACAAAAAATAATTTAAATTAAAGTTGGAAATATAATTTTCTGCTCAGTAGTTTATAGTCACTAAAGAACTTCCTGTTTGTTCCAGCAAGAAGAAAACACATAAATAAAGTATTTACACACGCACACACATACGTACACACACACGCACACACACACACGTACCTACTAAGTGTTTACGGTCGGTTTCGATATTTAGGCTCTTCTCCGTCAACTTAAGGAAAATAAAAAACGATGAAACTCTCCCCCTGCTGATGATCAGACAGGAAATAAAAGCTTTTATTTTGAAACTCTCCCCCTGCTGATGATCAGACAGGAAATAAAAGCTTTTATTTTGAAACTCTCCCCCTGCTGATGATCAGACAGGAAATAAAAGCTTTTATTTTGAAACTCTCCCCCTGCTGATGATCAGACAGGAAATAAAAGCTTTTATTTTGAAACTCTCCCTAGCTGCGGATCAGAAATTAAACGTCTCTTCAGATTTTGATCCTGAATGTTTCACTGGTGGAGAAATGAAACGCTCCTCCTCCTTCCTAACGAGCACCTGGTCTCCCACGGCCCTCGAACGCCTCACCGACTGCTCAGCCAATCAAAGCGAGTCGTGGGAGGAGTCTGCTACCCATAATGCATCCTGTCCGTCACGCCGCCTCCTCCTCTGGTTTCTCTCCTCCGTTCTTCTTCCTGTCAGTGGAGGAGGACGAGGAAGGAAGAGGTGCCCTTTAGGCTGCGGGAGGTCTTGTGTCCGCGGCTCTTCTTCTGTGGTTCCTGCGGCAGCGTGGGGCTGGAGTGCGCCCTCTGCAGGCCGTCGTCCAGCAGCCGCGCCTCGAAGGCCGACAGGTCCTCGTCTCCGTGAGCCAGCCGGGCGCGGAGCAGCAGGGAGTACGTCCCGTACCGCGTTTTCTGAGGGGAGAGAGGGGGGGGGAAGTTTATTTATTGGACAGTTTTTGCTTTTTAGGGTCTGAGACCAGAGGTCGCTCGCGATATTCCCTGCAAAACACACAAAACAGGGAAAACGACGGGCAAAAGCCCAGAAAAAAGGTCCGAAATCATAACAGTAGGTCGCCCGCTACATTATTGATATCGATAGGATTATCATTAGGGTCTGAGACCAGAGGCTAAGACCCTTGTAATTGCTCGCAAAGCAAGATGTATGGTGAAACACACATCACAACATGGAGGGCACACACGCGTGAATTGTGTGACGTGTGTGCCCTCTTTGATCGCACTTTTGACCCCCTCAACATATATGAAAACTCACCAAATTGTGCACGCGCCAGAGTTCCCATTAGCCGGTAATTACCGGACTATGATCGGTAAAATATGCTGAAGACCGGCAAATCTAAATCTCTCCGGTCAAAATGTCCGGTCAAAATCATTTTCCCTTAGCGCAATTACAGAAGAGTCGTGACAGACGAGAAGAGTATGTGACAGACGAGAAGAGTACGTGACAGACGAGAAGAGTATGACAGACGAGAAGAGTACGTGACAGACGAGAAGAGTACGTGACAGACGAGAAGAGTACGTGACAGACGAGAAGAGTATGACAGACGAGAAGAGTACGTGACAGACGAGAAGAGTACGTGACAGACGAGAAGAGTACGTGACAGACGAGAAGAGTACGTGACAGACGAGAAGAGTACGTGACAGACGAGAAGAGTACGTGACAGACGAGAAGAGTACGTGACAGACGAGAAGAGTACGTGACAGACGAGAAGAGTACGTGACAGACGAGAAGAGTACGTGACAGACGAGAAGAGTACGTGACAGACGAGAAGAGTACGTGACAGACAGAAGAGTACGTGACAGACGAGAAGAGTACGTGACAGACGAGAAGAGTACGTGACAGACGAGAAGAGTACGTGACAGACGAGAAGGTACGTGACAGACGAGAAGAGTACGTGACAGACGAGAAGAGTACGTGACAGACGAGAAGAGTACGTGACAGACGAGAAGAGTACGTGACAGACGAGAAGAGTACGTGACAGACGAGAAGAGTCGTGACAGACGAGAAGAGTACGTGACAGACGAGAAGAGTACGTGACAGACGAGAAGAGTACGTGACAGACGAGAAGAGTACGTGACAGACGAGAAGAGTACGTGACAGACGAGAAGAGTACGTGACAGACGAGAAGAGTACGTGACAGACGAGAAGAGTACGTGACAGACGAGAAGAGTACGTGACAGACGAGAAGAGTACGTGACAGACGAGAAGAGTCTGTGACAGACGAGAAAGTATGTGACAATTCTAATGTCTAACACGTGGAGAAAGAGATGTCCTGTATGGGTTGATTGTGCGTTGATCTGTTGGTAATGCCTCGGGGTTCCGGTGGGCATGTAAACAAATGCATAATGCTGCGCTATACTTTGTGGCCTCACCCGGTTGCATAGCGACGCTTATTGTTTAGGTGTCTTTTGATAAGCAGGTAGTCATATCATTAGCTAGAACCGCTAGATCTGATCGATATGGACATAAACGCGAGTCTAATCTGACGGGAGAGAGATCAGCTGCTGCTGACGAGTCGACACGCAGCTCTGCATGATCATCTGCAGCGGCGAGCGAGCAACACACACTTCAGGTTAGAACACACGTAGTTATTTTAATTACCTCTCAAACTACCTAAACTAGTTATAGATATGTTTAGTTTTACTGTCGGGTCACTCATTACTGGATCCGCGAGCTGCATGATACTGGCGTGTTGTCAGGAGAGGGGGAGAGCGCTCCGTTTATTATTCCCGTGTTATTGTAAGTTACTGACACTTTTGAATAATGCAGTTAATCTACTATAATTAGTTTGTTTAATATCGAATCATATCAATTTGTTTTAAAGCTCAATAAATAACAAAGAAGACCTTTGACCGGCACTTTTCTCATTTTGTCCGGAAGATTTCAACTTTAAGGACATGTTGACCGCAACAAAATATTCTAACGGGAACTCTGGCACGCGCGTCAGGACTGGTGAAAATTGCGATGTATATATGGTTCCGGAACTTTGCGTAAAAAAATGCGCAGGCCACGCCCTTCCGTTTTTAACATAAACTCCCCCACTTTCACGTAAACGAACGAAATCGCTATGTATATCTAGGGTGCGGAGACGAACAAAAAAGCCTCGAGAAGGTGTATAGAAAAACGTACAGGAAGTCGGCCATTTTGAATTTCGCATTGGAAAACGCGATTGATGGAGTTTTTCGGCCTCCGTACTTTAACGAACTCCTCCTATGGATTTTATCCGGTCGACTCCAAATTCGGCGGGTAGCGTCTAGATACATGGGGGATGAAAAGTCATCAAAATCGCAACTTTTCACCGCACGGCGTAGCCGTGATGTGGTGCAGATTTTCACGTTCGCTCGATGCTAGGCGATCCCTCGCCATGGAACACGATGATGTCATAACTCCAACTGACATGATATTATATAATGGGGCGTTACCATGGCAACGCATCCCTCGCCATAAAACACGATGTCGCTGTAATGCATATAGTTGGAATGCTGATACAGCATTCCAACTATATGTTATGCTACGGACAAAAGTTTATTATTCCACCACTTATTTTGTCCGTCTTCTCCTCCACATTCAACATCGCAGAAACTCCGTTCAAACATCAAAACGTTCAGCTCGGTCGGGAATCGCAGGCTATTACTTTTATCATTCATAACTTTCATAATTCCAGAGATACATCCCATAATACATCACATTTTTAACATTTTAACTTTAACATTGCGCAGCTCGTTAAGGCAGAGTGCGTGATGTCACAGCTAGAGTGTAGGAAATCTTGAAATTTGCCTTCATATTTTTTTTAAACTGCCATAATTCCCAAACCCTACATTCCTGAGACATATTTTTCATGACAAACGTAGGAAAACATCTCGTAGCTTGAAAAATGACAAATAATTAAGCAAAATAATTAAACAAAATGCCTCTTGAGGGCATGAAGTGACAAAAACTTCAACATGTCTCCATTAAAGCCCATTGTAATTTCAGGCTGATATTTCCTCACAGCAGCAGCCGCACACCTTTAGTTAAACTGCCAAAAAGGCCACATTATTACCCGAAAGTACACAAAAATTACACTTCAGATACTCAACTTCCTTGACATGCTTCACGTTTTGAAATTTCACAGATATCTGTTACGGTTCTTCACAAAACGTTCACATGTAAGAGGTTTATCTCTCATTCAGAACAATGGAAACCTTTGATCTCTGGACACTCGTTAGCTCAAATATAAACACCTGTGTCATGGAACACGATGATGTCATAACTCCAACTGACATGCTCAGAGCAGCAGACTTCAGATAAAGGTTAATGGTCCTGCCCTCAACAGCTCTACGTCAATTATGGGGTGTCATCATCATATGCCGAAGATCAAGAGCGATCAGAGAAGAAAGAGTATGTAACCTCCTAATGTAATGTTAACTCCTATGAAAATGTTCAAAAAGTGCTCAAACTTCACATGTGTGCTAACAGTCCAGCCGTGAAGACATCTACGGACAGTTTTGAGATTTCTTCAAATGCCGTTGCCATGGCAACACAATGCTCGCCTTGAAACACGGTTTTTCATAACTTCAGTGAAAATACTCCAAACAGCCCAAAACTTCACAGGTTTGGTAACGATGCAGCCATCAACCAATC
>JAAOOA010001870.1:12500-17500 GCA_012861695.1 Trematomus loennbergii | reverse complement strand
CACACACACACACACACACACACACACACACACACACACACACACACACACACACACACACACACACACACACACACACACACACACACACACCACACACACACACACACACACACACCACACACACCACACACAACACACACACACACACACACACACACACACACACCACACACACACACACACACACACACACACACACACACACACACACACACACACACACACACACACACACACACACACACAACTTACATCGTCCATTGAAGCTTCTCGTTCTTGATGGAGCTGAAGAGAGCCTGCAGAGACACAACACACACCGTCACACACACATACAGCTCATGTATCAGTGTGTGTGTGTGTGTGTGTGTGTGTGTGTGTGGTGTGTGTGTATTGTTGGACCCTTGGCTTTCCTTGTTTTAACCTGTTAAGCTCTGAGCCTGTTTTTCAGGTCTCAGGCTCGAAAATGACATTCCCAGAACAAACGACCATATCTTCTAAAAGGGTTAAATTAATAATCTTTTTCTCAAAGTAATGATAAACCTGTGAGTTGGATGTAGAAAAGTCAGAATCAATATAGATGTTTTTAGTTTTCAAGTGACATTTGACCTTTTAGAGAGGTTTAGCAAAATAAACCACTTCTGGGGTCATTTGGGTGGAAATGGGCGTTTTTGCCGTTTCTCTGGAACCCATTGGTCGATTTTGGTGATTGACATCTCTTTTTAACCGTTAGAGCCAATAGAATCGAAGGGGAATTTCCATACACACACACACACACACGTTAACAAAAAAAAGTGGGGGCTTTGCGCATGCAGTTTTGGCCAGAGGGAAACTATCTGACATCTGGAAATGGAAAAGCAGTTTTAATGCTTATGGATTATCAGAAATCATTTCAAAGGGACACAGACACATTGGATTAACCTATGGATTAACTGCAGCAGCGCTTTTATCATTTTAATGCCATTGAAGACCACTTGGACCAGACTACGACACAGGTAAGCCATGTTAGCGTTTTTAGCTACCTAGCGCCACATGTTTTGATGTCTGTTTTTGTTATAAAGTTGCGAGTTCTGATCATGGAGTGATGATGTAGGTACCGATCGATTCTGTGTCACCTCACGATGCTAATCGATGGGGTGGACGTGCAGCTACGATAAGTAATAAGGGTGTTATGAGTGAGTTTCTGTGCAGTAATGCGTTAGCATTTTTTCGCTCGTGGCTAATTTAGAGGCTCAGCGCTAGCTTTGTGGTTTAAAAAAAAAAAAAAAAAGATCAGTTAGCTGAGTTTCTTCCCGTTACATGGATATAAAACATTCATAGTTTATTAAATATTAAGAAGCCTCAGACGCTGTTTCCTCCAGATGATGCGTTTGTTCCGGGGGTGGGGGGATGGGGTTCAACAGGTTAAAAAACTATTATTTTAATCTGCTGGGACTCCCAGCAGCTTCTACTGAAGCCTTCGAGTAAATCGCCAGAAGCGCCGACACCTCCTCATCTCCCATGTTTTCTTTTGTGTTGCCATAAGTTAGTCTCTCTCCATTGGTGGGCTAATGCTAATAATGCTAATGCGAGCAAATAAAATGGCGGCTTCACAAAACTTTCGGAGTTTTGCGAGGCGTGGTTTACAATTCGCCCAGCCAATCAGAAATTGGAACCTTTTCTAAAGGTTCTCATGAACTAAATTCTAGTTCCAGAACTTTTTGGTGTGAACGCAAAATCAGGAACTATCGGAATTATTCCTGGGAAAAGTACTCCGGTGTGAAAGCGCCTTTTGAGAAAATGTTCTGCTGGGCTTTTATTGTGAAAAACCTCTCATTGCATATTTAATTAACTAATAAGAATAACCTTCTTGCTTTGACTCTGCTCGTGTTCTGGGCTTTTACTTTGAGAAACCTGCTATACAGTATATCCAGCTAACCCTATAGAGCGTGGGTTATGTTCCCGGTTCTACCTTCTTCTTGCGGTTCTGCCGGTGCTGATGCGCGTCCTGAGTCTTCCCCAGCAGGTCGGGAAGGCGAGCGGTTTGAGGGATCTGGACCTGGGGGTGCGGGGGTACCTGAAGGGGTCCGTGTCCCGCGATTCCCGCCCATCCTCACCGAGCACAGAGAGCGAGAGCGGTTATGCCCAGACGAGTGGATGCTGTTCACACCAATCATCGCGGTGCGTTCAGGGGTCAGAGGAGCATCGGGACTTCACAGAGTCAGAAAATAAGCGGAAGAGAGGATGAGGAAAGACGACCGATCTCCAAAAAAGTCTGAAATATTGGTGAAAAACTCCTGCTTTTCTTGTGGAATCCCACACGTTGTAGATATCTGACGTCCCAGAGGGTGAGCAACGGACTCCTCTGTGTTGAGTTGAAATGTGGCGTTCAGAGACTCGGTGTGAAAGTGGGGCAGAGGATTGATCCAGGCCTCACTGATGCATTATGGATCCCGCTCGATTCATTATGCATAAAAGCATCCGGCTCGTGGTCCTGCAGCTCCGCGGGGACACAGAGAACCAGACGGACACTGTGTGAGAAATTCAACCGGCTGCTGATCGACCCCTAAAGACCCTCTAAAGACCCTCTAAAGACCCTCTAAAGACCCCCTAAAGGAGCAATGATCACCTGCAAACGGTTACATAGGCCTTCAGAAAAGTAAATAACCAATCATTAGAAACAGCTTGATTTATATTGAAGATATAACGTCAACTTAAAATGTATTCTAATATTAAATATTATTTTAAAAACATGTGTTAATTCAAAGCCTTATTAAATTAAACAATTGTCGAAACCAAAGTGTTAAAATTAATTTGACAATTAAATAATAAAATAAATCCTAATATTTTTGACTTTTTAAATATTTATTTAAGTCATTAGAAAAACAAAAAAAGCCAATTTAAATTAATTAACACATTTTTAGACTTTTTAAGGATTTGTAAAAACCCCTTTAATTTGACAATTTAATACGATGTCCGAATATCTGTGAAATAAAATCAACAATTATTTAAAGATTTTGCAAAAAGATCTGAGGATCTGCGCGACTCTTTAAATTAAGATTTAAAATCCGTCTGCAAAAAAGTCCGTCTTCCGTTCACACACACCTGTCTCAGCGTGTGAGTGTGTGTGTGTGTGAGTGAGTGTGTGTGTGTGTGTGTGTGTGTGAGTGTTGTGTGAGTGGGCGTGTGTGATCCCTCTCTAAATATTTAGATCAGACTCATCGCCTCTCACTCCGAAAAAAACGTCAAATGGAGATAAAAAATCCAGAATCCACGACGAATATCTTTTTCTCCTGAGATTTCCGAGGAGAATCCCAGGACGATGAAGAGGAGGAGGATGATGAAGAGGCTGTGTGACGGAGGAGAGTCTTCATCAGAACAGCCGAACACCCACACATGCAGACAGACTGAAACCCCCAAACTGACGTCAGATCTGTGGAGGTGCAGCGGAGAAGAGACGCTCCTCCTGTTGCATTCTGGGAGGAGGAGCAGGTGAGACAAAAGGTATTTTTCTTCTTCTTCTGCAGACGCTCAACTTCTCTCCTCTTCTTCTTCTCCTCCTGTCGACCTCCAGCAGGTGAGCTCGTCTCAGTCTGAGCTCAGAGTGAATCTCTCTTCTTTTCTCTCTCTCTCTTTCCCCCTCGCTCTCTCAATGCGCATTTTCCCTCTGCAGCTGCAGCCAATCAGAGCACAGGGATGCCTGTAAGGCCCGCCCCCGAGCTCTCCTTGGAGCTGTCCGTCACAGAGGACGCTCTCTGAATGTAGATGAGCTCCAGCAGGACAACAGAGATCAGCTGGAGAACGTAAACATGACTCAGCGATATTTATAACTGATGTGTAATAAAGCACTTTGATTACTTTGGGGCTTTATTACACATTTACTGATTAAACTGTGAAAGACTAAAGTGTATACATTTTCTAAATATAATTATATATTTTTTAATATTTATTTTGGTAATTTCTGATATGTTTGCTTTCAGTATTTTTATATATTTGGACCCTTCCTACATCCAGGACATGGTTAAACCGTACCCCCCAGCACGTGCACTCCGCTCTGCATCGGCCAATCGGCTCGCTGCACCCGCACTGCGAGGGGGACCAAGTTCCCATCAGCAGAAACACGTGGGTTTACTATCCTGGCTCCAACATGGTGGAATGAGCTCATTGACATCAGGACAGCAGAAAGCTTACACATCTTCTTCAGACTGAAGACTCATCTCTTTGACTCCACTTCGAGCACTTCATTCCCTCCACTGGCTTCCTGTCTCATTCAGGATCGAATACAAGATCTCACTCCTGACCCATCAGTGCCTCCACGGGAACGCTCCTCCACACCTGAAGGAACTCCTCACATCTCAACCCTCCACACGCAACCTCCGCTCCACAACCAACCATCGGCTTCGCCCCCCGAGGACCAAACTCCCCACAATGGGGGATCGGGCTTTCTGTGCAGCTGCTCCTCACCTGTGGAGTTCACTCCCAGACCACCTGAGGACTCCACAGACCACCTGAGGACTCCATAGACCACCTGAGGACTCCATAGACCACCTGAGGACTCCACAGACCACCTGAGGACTCCATAGACCACCTGAGGACTCCATAGACCACCTGAGGACTCCACAGACCACCTGAGGACTCCATAGACCACCTGAGGACTCCACAGACCACCTGAGGACTCCCCAGACCACTTGAGGACTCCCCAGACCACCTGAGACTCCATAGACCACCTGAGGACTCCCCAGACCACCTGAGGACTCCACAGACCACCTGAGGACTCCACAGACCACCTGAGGACTCCACAGACCACCTGAGGACTCCCCAGACCACCTGAGGACTCCCCAGACCAGCTGAGGACTCCACAGACCACCTGAGGACTCCACAGACCACCTGAGGACTCCCAGACCACCTGAGGACTCCCCAGACCAGCTGAGGACTCCATAGACCACCTGAGGACTCCCCAGACCACCTGAGGACTCCACAGACACCTGAGGACTCCCAGACCACCTGAGGACTCCCCAGAC
>JAAOOA010001870.1:0-7500 GCA_012861695.1 Trematomus loennbergii | reverse complement strand
CTTTAGATACAGAGCGATGACATCACTACACTTTAGATACAGAGTGATGACATCACTACACTTTAGATACAGAGTGATGACATCACTACACTTAGATACAGAGTGATGACATCATTACACTTTAGATACAGAGTGATGACATCACTACACTTTAGATACAGAGTGATGACATCACTACACTTTAGATACAGAGTGATGACATCACTACACTTTAGATACAGAGTGATGACATCACTACACTTTAGATACAGAGTGATGACAATTACACTTTAGATACAGAGTGATGACATCACTACACTTTAGATACAGAGCGATGACATCATTACACTTTAGATACAGAGTGATGACATCACTACACTTTAGATACAGAGTGATGACATCACTACACTTTAGATACAGAGTGATGACATCACTACACTTTAGATACAGAGTGATGACATCACTACACTTTAGATACAGAGTGATGACATCACTACACTTTAGATACAGAGTGATGACATCACTACACTTTAGATACAGAGTGATGACATCACTACACTTTAGATACAGAGTGATGACATCATTACACTTTAGATACAGAGTGATGACATCACTACACTTTAGATACAGAGCGATGACATCACTACACTTCAGATACAGAGTGATGACATCACTACACTTTAGATACAGAGTGATGACATCACTACACTTTAGATACAGAGTGATGACATCATTACACTTAGATACAGAGTGATGACATCATTACACTTTAGATACAGAGTGATGACATCACTACACTTTAGATACAGAGTGATGACATCATTACACTTTAGATACAGAGTGATGACATCATTACACTTTAGATACAGAGTGATGACATCATTACACTTAGATACAGAGTGATGACATCACTACACTTTAGATACAGAGTGATGACATCACACACTTTAGATACAGAGTGATGACATCATTACACTAATACTCTGTGTACTAATACTGCAGTTTCTCCTGTACTGCGTGTACTAATACTGCATGTACTAATACTGTGTACTCATACTGTGTGTACTAATACTGCACTATTTCCTGTGCTGTGTGTACTCGTACTGTGTGTAATAACACTGTGTGTACTCGTACTGTGTGTAATAACACTGCATGTACTAATACTGTGTGTACTAATACTCTGTGTACTAATACTGCACTATTTCCTGTGCTGTGTGTACTCGTACTGTGTGTAATAACACTGCATGTACTAATACTGTGTGTACTAATACTCTGTGTACTAATACTGCACTATTTCCTGTGCTGTGTGTACTCATACTGTGTGTACTCATACTGCAGTATTTCCTGTTGACTCCCAGCAGATGGAGTTTCTTCGTCGTCATGGTAACGCTCAGTTTGTGATCATTATTTCCTCACAGCCTGAACCTGTTTCAGGAAGTGATGAGCGTCACCACGGCAACAAGCTGTTCAATCACACGCCGAGCAACACCTCCGAGTCACACACAGTACGTAAGTACTGCAAACTGAAGTACTTAAAGTACTGCACACTGAAGTACTCAGAGTAAAAGTACTTAAAGTAAAAGTATATAATTATAAACCATAAAGTCAGACTCACGTTTCCATGGAGATCAGAGTTCAGCAACATGACGGCACAGGTGAGAGTGTGGACGCTGTCTGAGAGAGAGACAGGTGAGAGAGAGACAGGTGAGAGAGAGAGAGAGAGAGAGAGAGACAGGTGAGAGAGAGAGAGAGAGAGAGAGAGAGAGAGGACAGGTGAGAGAGAGAGAGAGAGAGAGAGAGAGAGAGAGAGAGAGAGAGAGAGAGAGAGACAGGTGAGAGAGAGAGAGACAGGAGAGAGAGAGAGAGAGAGAGAGAGAGAGAGAGAGAGAGAGAGAGAGAGAGAGAGACAGACAGACAGGAGAGAGAGAGGATTACCATCATGTAATACTTTTCATACGGTCCTTCTAATAAAGTTTTGTTGAATTTGTATTTGACAGGCAGACAGGCAGACAGACAGACAGACAGACAGGCAGACAGACAGGCAGACAGAGAGAGAGAGAGAGAGACAGGCAGACAGACAGACAGACAGGCAGACAGACAGACAGGCAGACAGACAGGCAGACAGGCAGGCAGACAGACAGGCAGACAGACAGGCAGGCAGACAGACAGACAGGCAGACAGACAGACAGACAGGTACCTGCAGATGTGTGTGTGTTGCTCTGTCTGTATCTCCTGGAGAACTGAGCAAGGACTCTCTCTCTTTCCTGAGTCTCTCCAATCAGAGCGAAGCGGCTCAGGAACAGCCTGAACACAAAGCTTTATTAACAACAGCCTGAACACAAAGCTTTATTAACAACAGCCTGAACACAAAGCTTTATTAACAACAGCCTGAACAAATGATAACAATAACTCAGCCTACCTGAGCGCCTGGTCGATGGTGAGCCGATGAAGTCGAAGTTGCTCAGGTATTCCTCGGCCACCATCTGGCTGAAGTCGTTACTGTGGAAACACACAGGTGAGAGAGTGAGAGCCAATCAGAGCACAGGACCACCTGCTGAGTGTGTGAGGATCACTGACTTCTTGCCCAGGTGTCGAGCCACGTCGGACTTCCTGAACCGTCCAGGTGGAAGAGGCGCTTGGCGAGGCGTTTGGCCGCCTGCAGGTCTGCCTTCGTGCCGTTGAGCATCGCCTCCTCGCCGCCGAGCGCCAGACGCTCCGCTACGTCCGCCTGAGGGTACAGCAGCTCGGGGCGCAGTTCACCGGACGCTCCCTGACCACACACACACACACACACACACACACACACACCCACACACACACACAACACACACACCCACACACACTTTCAGGTCCTGTTTCTCTGGTGCTGCTGAACCACAGTAACTCCCTACTCCTGTTCCCAGACTTCCTCTAAACCAGAGGGTTCACTTTCTATGAGCCGCTCATCAGAGAGCAGGAGCTTCATCGTTGTGAGGATAAGAAGAGGGAACATGAAGGGATTATTTCAAGCTTGTTTTGTACGTTAGTTATTGGGCTTTTTTCTTATCAACTTAGATTTGTTAGAACATGTTTTCAGCTTGAATTGACTGAATTTATTTTAAAAGTGGGCTCTTATCAACACATGAATACTGTCTAATATATTTGTACAAATATATTTAAGAAGTAACAATATAAGAAAAGCACAAGTTTCATTTTTGGGCCGTATCTCATTATACTTCAGAACTAGCTGAGGGCCGATTCAAAATGGTCCACGGGCCGCATATGGCCCCCGGGCCGTAGTTTGGACACCCTGATCTAAACCATGAACACAGCTGACGGTGATTTTCATCACATTAGATATTCATTAAATGACTAAGAATAAAAAGGACAGACTGCCGACTTCATGGTGAGTGAAATGTCTCTCTGTTGGTTCAATGAGGTTCAGAGAAACTGGACCTTTATTCTATTAAAATACAGCAGAAATCAAATGGGTGATCCACAGAGAAATAGATTAGTAGAACAGACAACAACCGGAAACATCCGACAACAACAACAACAACCAACAACAACAACCGACAAGTGACAACCACGTCTACACAAAGACACGCTGCCCAGCTTGTTTATCATTGTCTGTCTCCACGGTTACAGCAGTTCGTCAAAAGGTAACTGTAGTCGTGTTGCCACGGTTACCTTTGCTGTCTTTACGGGTACTGTCGCCTGTTTCCATGGTTACAGTGTAAACAGGAACTGCTGAGTTACCATGACGCAGATTCAGTAAAAAATAAAAAAGTCCTTTTACGAAACGATCGCACAACAAACAACTAAACAACACTTTGTTTACCTCACGACGTAGCCATGGAGACGCTCAGCCTCCAGACACTGGATATTTATAGATCTTATTTTATAACAACCAGCTCAACCTGTCCTCCATGCAAATAACGTCACATCCAAACTACAGGCACTCACTGACCTGAGCCTCTCAGCAGGGAGCTCAGGAGACGCTCCAATAGAAACCTTTTGAAATGAATCTGGTTATGAAACGAAGAAAGTGACTTCCTTTAACGCCGTCTCCTTTTGTGATTTCTTGCAGTGTTTGTATTCATGAAGCTGCTGGTCTCTAACAGAGCACATCAAAACACATTCACTACTTCCATCCTTCTCTATGTCATGACGTGGTTTCATGTCCTTTCACAGAAATATGAAACGCTGCATTGAAACAGTTCTTGAGTTTTAACGTGAATCAAACGAACCGTTCTGCAGGCGAGACGCCTCCGTCCTTCATGGCAGCGCGGCTTCAATCAGCAGAAACACAGACGGGCTGCACATCGAGAATGAAACGAGAAGTGTTTCAACCGCAGCGTCCACTTCCTCTAAATCCACTCCAGCTTCCCCTCAAATGGCCTCGAATCACACCTGAAGCACTGAGAGAGGCCTCACCATGCAGAGCTTAATCACACCTGAAGCACTGAGAGAGGCCTGGTTACTGGTACTCTCATCACGTTACTGGTACTCTTCATCACGTTACTGGTACTCTTCATCACGTTACTGGTACTCTTCATCACGTTACTGGTACTCTTCATCACGTTACTGGTACTCTTCATCACGTTACTGGTACTCTTCATCACGTTACTGGTACTCTTCATCACGTTACTGGTACTCTTCATCACGTTACTGGTACTCTTCATCACGTTACTGGTATCATCATCACGTTACTGGTACTCTTCATCACGTTACTGGTACTCTTCATCACGTTACTGGTACTCTTCATCACGTTACTGGTACTCTTCATCACGTTACTGGTACTCTCATCACGTTAAATCACATGTTATTGTGAAACTCAAATGTGTTTGAAGCATTAAACTAAATGAAAACATGACATATATTTAAAATGTTCATCCTGTTTGTAAGTACACATTTTAAAGCTATCTGGAAATAATCAAATAAACCTTTTTTAAGGACTTCCACCCTCTGTGGGGACTCTGTGGGTGGACTCTGTGGGGACTCTGTGGGGACTCTGTGGGGACTCTGTGGGGACTCTGTGGGGACTCTACGCTACGCGCGCAATGAGCAACGAGCAAAGCCACTCAAAGACTGCACCACCGGTTCCATACTCAGAGACCACAGCTCTGACAAAACACACACATACATGTAAGTGTGTGTGCGTGTGCGTGTGACTGTGTGTGTGTGTGTGTGTGTGTGTGTGTGTGTGCGTGTGTGTGTGTGGACTGTGTGTGACGTGTGTGTGTGTGTTGTGTGTGTGTGTGTGTGTGTGTGGTGTGTGTGTGTGTGAGAGTGTGTGTGTGTGTGATGTGACTGTGTGTGAGTGACTGTGTGTGTGTGTGAGTGATGTGTGTGTGTGTGTGTGTGTGTGTGTGTGTGTGTGGTGTGTGTGTGTGTGTGTGTGTGTGTGAGTGACTGGTGTGTGACTGTGTGTGACTGTGTGTGTGTGACTGTGTATGGTTGTGTATGTGTATGTGTGTGTGTGTGTGTGTGTGTGTGTGTGTGTGGTGTGTGTGTGTGTGTGACTGTGTAGTGTGTGTGTGTATGTGTGTGTGTGTGTGTGTGTGTGTCAGTGTGTTAGTGTGTGTGTGTGTGTGTGTCAGTGTGTGTGTGTGTGTGTGAGTGAGAGTGTGTGTGTGTGTGTGTGTGTGTCTGTGTGTGTGTGTGACTGTGTGTGTGACTGTGTGTGTGTGTGTGTGACTGTGTGTGTGTGTGTGTGAGACTGTGTATGTGTGTGTGTGAGACTGTGTGTGTGACTGTGTGTGTGAGACTGTGTGTGTATGTGATGTGTATGTGTGTGTGTGTGTGTGTGTGTGGTGTGTGTGTTGTGTGTGTGTGTGTGGTGTGGGTGTGTGTGTGTGTGTGTGTGTGTTGTGTCCGGATGTTTCTGGCGGCTTCCTCCAGCCACACAGCGCAGACAGAAATAGCCTCTCAGCCAACAGGACGTAGGAAACTCAGCCAGCAGTCGAGTCGAGACAGAAGCAGAATATCAGACGATCCAAACTGAATGAAACGTTCTACAGACGTCACGGTACCGAAGGGTAGCCGTGGAAACCAGTGGAATACTTGATATGACGGGAAATCACAAAAATATATTCCCATGTACTTCAACCCACTCTCCTTTAGCGCCGTCACACGCTATAACGGTTTCTGTCAGGAAGTGAAACAGACCAGAACTCCTCCAATATATATATTCAGTTTTATACGTTTCTCACAACATAAAGATGACGGTATTTGATCTTTGCCAAATACTTGTTATTTCTAAATGGAGCCTGAAGCCTCAAACACAACAACCAACACACTAACACACCAACACACACCAACACACACCAACACACACTAACACACACCACACACATAACACACACCAACACACCGACACACACTGACACCACACAACACACACTGACACACACTAACACACACTGACACACACCAACACACACTGACACACACTAACACACACTAACACACACTCTGACTTCCTGTCTGTGGTTCCTACTGAATATTTAAAAACACAAATATATATCTTTTCACCCTAAAAGAACTTCTTACTGTAGATTTGATCAAACAATGAGAAAATCGTGCTTTTCGTGAGGACTATTTTTGCAAAGTTGTGATTTTTTCTGAAATCCAAAAAATCTGACTTTTTTCTGAAAATCTCAGAATTATGGCTTTTTGATAATTCTGACTTTTTCTTCTGAAAATTCAACATTTCCTGAAAAAGATATTTAAAAAATCTCAGAATCTGAGTTTGCTTGAAAGTAGATTCTAGATCAGATTTTCTTGTGTGGAGTTTGTAAAGACCTAAAAAGGTTCTATAGGTGTTAGTGCATGTCAATGGTCTGCAGAGGCTCAAATCTCTGTGTTCCTCCAGAGGGAGCTTCTCTCCCACAAAACACATTTCTATTGTAAATACTTAGATAAAATATGTCAGGTAAAGTCAGATATTATTATTGTTGTTATTATTGTTGTTGTTGTTGTTATCACCTGTGGGGTGACTTCTTCCTGAAAATCTCAAATTTCTCACTTGTTTTAAAAAAACTCAAAATTCTGACTTTTTTACAGAAAAACTAAAAGTTAGGATTTTTTTCTCATAATACGTTTTTTTTCTCTAAAAAAAACCAAATTCTGAGTTTTTTCAAATAATCTTAAAATTCTGACTTTTTTCAAAATATTCTGACTTTTTCTTCCAGATATTATTGTTGTTGTTGTGTTGTGCTATCACCTGTAGACGGCGGGGTAGGGGGGGAGTACAGGTAGCGGTCCTCCAGAGCTCCGCCCCCCCAACACAGCAGGTAACTGGCCATGTGGAGAGGGGGGAGGGGCGTCACCGGGGGGAACGGAGTGATGACATCATGAAAACATAATCTGATGATGTCATAGCAACCCAACGTCCTGTTTCCTCCACCAGCAGACGTCTGGTTCCACTCCTTCTCCCTCTTGGTTTTTAATCCTTCTTCACTTTTCCCTTCCTTCTTCCTCCTCTTCCTCTGTTGTTATCCCATGTTCCTCTTCTTCCTCTCCTCCTCTTTCCTCTGT
>JAAOOA010001869.1:0-89216 GCA_012861695.1 Trematomus loennbergii | reverse complement strand
TGTCAGCCTTGCTTTTCATCAAGTGTGTTGGCCCTCCACTGAACAAATTCAGACCAGATGTATATGTCAAGACTTGGCTTCAAAGCCATTGCTTAGCTAACAATCCGAAAGCAAGAGCCAGAAAAATTGAGACCAAAAAGCATGATTATGAAAATCTTTGGAAACTTCTATGAGATGGGGGAGAGTGGAGTAGGCAGCCATTGACAACATTGGTCCTATTTTGTATTATCTTATCACTTAATGCCCTGTTAAAAAAAGTAACATCGGGAATGTTGACATAAAAGATTTGTATTTGAACTGCAATAAAATGATGACGGATCCATATTTTTCTAATTTTCTTCCTCAATTTTTTCATGAAGTGTTTAATTTACATAATGATTTAATTAATCACGATACAAAATTAACCCTTTAGATACCTGTTTTGATCGTATACCAGTAACTGCTTTTTTGAAAAAATACACTAATTCAATATTCTAAAAACAAATTTGACTTTATTATTAGTATCATCAGCTGATCCATCTGAATAATACATGAGAAGATTGATTTTGGTGCATTTTAACTTTTTGTATAATGTCAGATTGAACAAAAAAGTACGTTGGGACTGTTAACCTACAAGATTTGTACCATAGACTTCCATTATAACCACATTTTTTGATCCCCTCCCCCCCTTTAAATTAAAGTGAAAATAAGTTTTTTTGCACTAATTGTCCTCTGCATTTGACCCTAAATGTAAGTGGTGCCATGGCAGCCCGGGGACCGACTCCAATTCTGAGGTGCCTTGGTCAAGAGCAATGGCAGGAGTATCTGAACATCCATAACATGCATGTTGTTTTAGGAGTATAATAATTATCTTTATGCTGGTTGGTCTCCCACCCTCTGCGCATTATCAGCACAAATTATGTCCCCATATGATAAAATCCACCATCCCCCCTGATTTATTTTTACAACTTGAGTACTCCCATTTACATTTTAAACAGTAGTTTACTCTTTCTCAGTATTTCTTTAAAACAGGCTCTGGATATCGGACTTCAAATGCAAGTTGTTAATATTTGTATTCCGATTTTCATATTTCGGCTTTATTTGATCAGTTTTAGGTAGCTAGTCAATTTAACCAGAAGTAGTTACATGAGTTAGTGGAAAACACTGTTTCTGGCTGTTTCAAAGTTTTAAATTAATACTTTTCAAATGAGAGTCTCATTAAAGGGTCTTTAGTAAACAGTCAATGGCATGAAGACTGAGGCTAAATATTTGCAAACAGATCCTGTTCCAATTCAGGATCCATGAAAAAATGAATTGTTGTTGTTTACAGAAGAAGTCAATTCTTAAGTGTCTATGTTTTCACTTTTAACATAAAGTCAGCTGCATTTGTTAGACTGCAAACTTTTTCAAATACAATTAAGAACAGTAGGTCACTGCAACTAACGTTATTCCAAACTCTGATAGCATCGAAAGCCAGCTTTTTTCTTCTTTTAAAAAAAAAAGCTGTTAGTGATATTCTGATACGCTACATTGTAATGTAAGAAGTAGGCAGGGGCTGTCGGTAGTGTGTAACCCATCCTTATAGTTTTTCTCTTCTACTTTTGTGTAAAAAACGAAAAATATAAAGACACTGTAACATTAAATAAATCCAAAGCTTGACATACATGCCACTTTTAAGGTGAGTCACTTTGCCAAAAGTTGATCACATCAGAATATCGAGAACAAGCTGGAACAAGAACAATGATGAATCATGTGTGGGACTGAACTTGTATGTATTCGAGATAAACATTTGGGGAACTTTGAAATGCAACACAGAAAACCGCAAAACGGATACTTCTCATCTTATCAGATGATATATTTAAAAGTTGCATACACATTTGCCCAGTGCATGGCATGCAGTGTTCCTTGTGCACACTTTAACTGCAAATAAAGCTATTTTAAATGTTGTCAATGTATTCCCTCTTCTTTCAGTATTTTTTTGCACATCAACCTGGCTCATTGTTACAGAAGTATTTCCCTCTGGAGTGACCTTGTCAATGTGACAACAAACATCTCATTCCAAAGTATCAATAAACCATAACATACTGCATTTTGGGATTCAAATCATAGCCAGTCAACTATCTAACTCATCTGTCCCTATGCTTGTGGTTGCTTTTCCATAAAAGTTGTGACAGAAATCACAAGTAATTTAGCTATATTATTTCAGTAATTAATATATTCTACCTTTTTTTTACCTTTCCGTTAGCAATCATTGCTTTCTGCTATTCTGCCATCCTCAAGACAGTGTTGCAGGCTTCAAACAGAAGAAAGCACGGGTCGGTAGTGGTGGTGTTATGTATAGTTGCTGCCTTCATCATCTGCTGGGTACCTTACAATATTTTGGATATAATCGTGTCCCTCAATGAACCTGAAAACTGTAATGCATTGAAACGTGAGATTATTGCCTTAAGTATTTGTCAGATACTTGCTTATTTTCACTGCTGCATGAACCCTATTCTGTATATGCTCTCAGAAAAGTGGCGAAAGCATCTTTTGGATCTTTTTAGCTGCAAGAAAGTCAGGAGGGTGAGAGACAGGAAGAGAACCACTGGCTCTTCTGTTAAGCAGAACGTAGCGTTTAAAGCACAAAGCTCTGCTGTTGTGTTGGAACCAACTTGCAGCTAAACATTCATCGCTAAAATGAAAGCATCAATTAATACTTGATATAATATTTGTTTGAACTAGTTTAACCTATAGTGTTCACATTTCCATAGAGATATTAGGGGGACTACTTTAATGTAATTCTCTATACATTTTTGATCCACTATTTACATTTTGAACAGAAGTTTACGCTTTCCCATGCAGTATTCTTTTAAAACAGACCCTGGATTTCAGACAGGGTGACAAATGCAAGTTATTTATATTTGTATTCAAATCTGCATAGTTTTTTTAATGAGTTTTAGGTAACTCGCTAGTTAATTTAGCTATTATTAGCTTGGTGAGTTGGTTGTAAATACTGTCACTGGCTGTCTTAAAGTTTTATCTTACTCATTAAGGCTAAAGTTTGCAAAAAGTTTGTATCCCTAAGAAAACCATGTAAAGATTCAATGGTGTTGTATAACATTTAATGCTTAGGTATCTATGTTTTACATTTTGCAATAAGCCATACATAAGTCTTTCAACAATGTGACACTATTTGGAAAACATTACGCTCAAATATGAAAAAGAACAGTACAACCCCGCCAACATTGCTCTAAACTCTGATAGCATCTAAGGCCAGCTTTTTTTCATTTATTTTGTACTCAAGCTGCAGACCCACAAACAGATATGCTGATACGCTAGATAAGTCCATCCTCACATCTTTCGCTTGTGTTTTTGCTTTAGTGTTAAAACAACAAAATACATTACATCATATAACTGATAAATACAAGCTTGAAAGACATGCCACCTTTTGGGGGAGAAATGTCACAAAAGGTTAAGGCAGATGCTATTTGCACCCGGGTGTCTATGGTCAACAATACTATTTGCACCCAGATTTCTATGAGATAATATGTATGTCATTTTTTAATTGTTTTTATTAATTTTAATTTACATTTTTTAAAGATGATATGTTCACTTTGTGTTGCATTTTTAGTTTTTGTTTAATATCAAATATATATCTAAATTATTTATATTGTCACATTAAAGGTAGGGTAGGTACGTTTGAGAAACCGGCTCGAGATCGCTAGAATTTGAAAATACACAACCGGAGAAAATCTGCCACTTCCTTATAGAGCCCCTCCTCCAACACACACGAACGCGCACATGACCAATGAGGGCACGAGATAAGTTTGTGCACAGATGGAAGGCTGACAGGCAGGTAGGCCATCCAGTTATTTTAGCCGGGCCGGCTAAAATGATTGGTCGTGCTTTTTACAGTACTACGGCTTCCACAGATGACATTTTTTTATGGATTTTTTGTCAAAGCACTTAAGATATTCGTTGCGATCGGGATGTTAAGAGCATTCCATGGAATATAACAAAAAGTGTATCTCGAGCCGGTTTCTCAAACTTACCTACCCTACCTTTAAAGAGTCTTGCAAGCAAAATAAAAATATTTTCCTCTCCAAAGAATCATTTTTCTTGTAACCAATTTGGAACTTGAAACAATATAAAATATGTTTATTTTTTATTGATAATATAACTATCCATATCATTTTCATGTTTTACAATAAAATACAACAACAAATATTTCTGGACTGTCTCCTGTTGCTCTTTCTATACAATGTTATAAAAGCAAAACAGCAACAATAAATATGTCACCATTTTTTTGTTAATCTTAATATATTCCTTCCTTTACTGAATTTATGATGCAACACCTCTGATTAAGGTGATATATATATATATATATATATATATATATATATATAATCATGTCCCTCAATGAACCTGAAAACTGTTATGCATCGAACCGTGTGATTATTGCCTTAAATATTTGTAATGTACTTGCTCATTCTCACTGCGTCATGAACCCTATTCTGTATATGCTCTCAGAAAAGTGGCGAAAGCATCTTTTGGGTCATTTTAGCTGCAAGAAAGTCAGGAGGGTGAGAGACAGAAAGAGAACCACTGGCTCTTCTGTTAAGCAGAACGTAGCTTTTAAAGCACAAAGCTCTGCTGTTGTGTTGGAACCAACCTGCAGCTAGACATTCATCGCTAAAATGAAAACATCAATTAATACTTAGTATAATATTTGTTTTGAACTAGTTTAACCTATGGTGTTCACATTTCCTTAACAATATTAGGGTGACTACTTTAATGTAAGTCTCTATAAATGTAGACAGACCTAACTTGTCAATTTTTAACAGAAGTTTACGCTTTCTTAGTATTTTCTTAAAGGTCTCCTATCATGCAAAATTCACTTTTTGATGTCTTTTATACATAAATATGTGTCCCCGGTGTGTCAGGAAACTCACAAAGTGTCAGAAAACAAAACCCTCTTTCTTTTCCTCCGTACCCAAATCTCTAAAAACGGAGGTACAACGGAGCTGATCCAGATTTGCTGGCAATATGACGTAATATCGGAAATGTAGGCTGGCTTTACACCCACGGCCCTATCAGAAACGTCGCTATCAGAAACAATGTGCAACGTGTTTTGGAAGTAATACGGTCTTTGTTTACATTAGCAAGCATCGCTCACACTCGGAGCTAACCTGTACTGGAGAGAGTAAGTGTAAAAAATCAGGATATAAAAAGGTACTCACCTTGTGGTAAACCAGCAAGAGAAAAAGCATTTGAGCTCCATACTGTTTCAGAAATAATCCTTAATGTGGTTTTGAACATGATATGGCGTTTAATCATGGCAGCATTTAGTTGTATCTGGGTAGAATTCTCCTGATCAGATACTCAGCATAAGCTCCCCCCCCCCCTTTTTTTAAATGTTCTTATTTTATAAAGCTTTAGACCCAGAATCAGCACTTCTAACAGGGCTGAAATAGAGGGATACGAGGGATGTCTAAAATGCATGATCTGTTTGGTATTTTGAGCCAAACGCATCATAGACATGTTTTTTATATATTTTTATATATCTGAGGCCCATAATATATGCCTAAAGATAGCATGATAGGAGAACTTTAAATTAGCTATCCTAGATTTGGGACAGGGTGACGAATGCAAGTTAATTTAGCTCCATTCGCTTTTTAAGTTGGTTCTAAAAATGGTTCTAAAAATGATATGTGTTGTACATTATTTAATCAAACATGTAAACCAATTCCATTTATTTCCCCCTTTTTAATTTCCAATCAAGTTTTGTGCTTGAAAAAAAATCAGCTCTGTATCAGTTGGTAAATATTCATGTGATTTCAAATTCATGTTGATACATTGATTATGCATTGCACTGTAGATAATATGTGAAACACTTCTTCACTGCATTTGACTTGTTTCATATTAAATCATCTATCTCAGTTGTTACTGTAGTTGTTATATTGTCACCTTTAGGAGTCTTACAAACAAAACAGAACATCATTTATTTTCAAAATGTTATATATTTGTTTTGATAGATTTGGAATTTGTAAAAAAATTGTTTTTATTTGCCTGAACATATCATCATCATCATCATCATCATCGTCATCATCATCATCATCACTATCTTCTTCATCATCATCATCATCATTTCCATGCTACTATAAACAAGATCAAAACATATTTCTGGAGTGTATCCTTCCTTCCTGCTGTTTCTATGTTATGTTTTAAAAGCAGAACATCACCAATATACACCTCACCAATTTTGGTTAATCTTAACATCATGCCTTCACTGGAATGATGAAGCAACACCTCTGAATAAATTAAAACCAAAGGCGGAGTTACTGCATGAGTTTGCTCTTTTATTGCTCAACTTCTCCATCACAATCATATTCACCACATGAAGTGACAGTCGTTGATCAGGGTAAGTTGCTTAATATTTACTGTAATTGATTTCCATATTTAAGGGCAATGTTCTTACTACATAATTGTTTTCTGTATTGTTATATTTTTCTAGGAGTTACTTTTTAAAACTAAATTTTACTGAAGGTGAAAGATATCTGCTCAATTTGCCAATTACATTTTTCTGCTTATGTTTCCTAGAAAACAACTTACAATGGCATTCAACAACTCCACAGTAAACTTTGAATATGATGACTACTGCTCTGAAGTCTGTGAGATGGTGTTTGACTTGAAAACTTTTGAAATCTACTCATGCATTTTGATCTTCATCCTCAGTATCATAGGAAACTGCCTCCTCTTATATGTCCTCTTTCTCTATGAGAACTTAAAAAATGTCACAAATCTATTTGTCCTGAACCTTGCCTGCTCCGATTTGATGATCACTGTCACACTTCCATTCTGGGCCGTCTATCGGCTGCAGGACTGGGTCTTTGGTCATTTTGCCTGCACATTTGTGATAGTGACAAAGATTGTTGGTTTGTACAGTAGCGTCATTCTACTGACTGCCATGACTGTGGACCGTTTCATAACTGTGGTGCTGCACAACATGCCAATAAACAAAGTAAGGAGGCAGAGGTTTGCAGCATTGAGCTGTGCAGCTGCATGGATCATCAGCATTTCTGTTTCTATACATGTTGCTACCAGAGTCACGGTGAAAGACTGGGGTGGTCGTTCCATGTGTTTATCTAATGTGGACTTTGCATTTGATCTTACAGTGTCTCTGCTCTTCTTCTTCCTGTTAGCCATCATTGTTTTCTGCTATTCTGCCATCATCAAGATAGTGTTGCAGGCTTCAAACAGAAGAAAGCGCAGGACAGTAGTGGTGGTGTTATGTATAGTTGCTGCCTTCATCATCTGCTGGGTACCTTACAATATTTTCTTTATAATCAGGTCCTTCTATAAACCTAAAAACTGTTATGCATCGAAACGTGAGATTATTGCCTTTATTATTTGTAATGTACTTGCTTATTCTCACTGCTGTATGAACCCTATTCTGTATATGATCTCAGAAAAGTGGCGAAAGCATCTTTTGGATCTTTTTAGCTGCAAGAAAGTCAGGAGGGTGAGAGACAGGAAGAGAACCACTGGCTCTTCTGTTAAGCAGAACGTAGCTTTTAAAGCACAAAGCTCTGTTGTTGTGTTGGAACCAACCTGCAGCTAGACATTCATGGTAAAATGAAAAATCATTAATACTTAGTATAATATTTGTTTTGAACTAGTTTAACCTATAGTGTTCACATTTCCTTAAAGATATTAAGGGGACTACTTTAATGTAAGTCTCTATAACTGTAGACCTAACATGTCAGTTTACGCTTTCTCAGTATTCTTTTTACATTTGCTATCCTAGATTTGGGACAGGGTGACACATGAGAGTTTATTTAGCTCATTAGCTTTGTAAGATGGTTCTAAAAATGAGTTGGTTCTAAAAATGGTTCTAAAAATGATATGTGATGTACTATTTATTCAAACATGTAAACCAATTCCATTTATTTCCCCTTTTAATTTCCAATCAAGTTTTGTGCTTGAAAAAAAATCAGCTCTGTATCAGTTGGTAAATATTCATGTGATTTCAAATTCATGTTGATACATTGATTATGCATTGCACTGTAGATAATATGTGAAACACTTCTTCACTGCATTTTACTTAATGGTTTCATATTAAATCATCTATCTCAGTTGTTACTGTAGTTGTTATATTGTCACCTTTCTTGCAAACAAAACAGAACATCATTTATTTTCAAAATGTTATATATATTTGTTTTGATAGATTTGGAATTTGTAAAAAAATGTTTTTTATTTGCCTGAACATATCATCATCATATCATCATCATCATCATCATCATCATCATCATCATCATCATCATCATCATCATCATCATCATCATCATCATCATCATCATCATCATCTTCTCATCATCATCATCATCATTTCCATGCTTCTATAAACAAGATCAAAACATATTTCTGGAGTGTATCCTTCCTTCCTGCTGTTTCTATGTTATGTTTTAAAATCAGAACATCACAATATACACCTCACCAATTGTGGTTAATCTTAACATCATGCCTTCACTGGAATGATGAAGCAACACCTCTGAATAAATTAAAACCAAAGGCGGAGTTACTGCATGAGTTTGCTCTTTTATTGCTCAACTTCTCCATCACAATCATATTCACCACATGAAGTGACAGTCGTTGATCAGGGTAAGTTGCTTAATATTTACTGTAATTGATTTCCATATTTAAGGGCAATGTTCTTACTACATAATTGTTTTCTGTATTGTTATATTTTTCTAGGAGTTACTTTTTAAAACAACATTTTACTGAAGGTTAAAAATATCTGCTCAATTTGCCAATTCCATTTTTCTGCTTATGTTTCCCAGAAAACAACGTACAATGGCATTCAACAACTCCACAGAACTTCGAATTGAGATACAGCTCTGAAGTCTGTGAGATGGTGGTCATGAAAACTTTGAAATCTACTCATACATTTTGATCTTCATCCTCAGTATCATAGGAAACTGCCTCCTCTTATATGTCCTCTTTCTCTATGAGAACTTAAAAAATGTCACAAATCTATTGTCCTGAACCTTGCCTGCTCCGATTTGATGATCACAGTCACACTTCCTTTCTGGGCCGTCATGCTGCTGCAGGACTGGGTCTTTGGTCATTTTGCCTGCACATTTGTGATTGACAAAGATTGTTGGTTGTACAGTAGCATCATTCTACTGACTGCCATGACTGTGGACCGTTTCATAACTGTGGTGCTGCACAACATGCCAAGAAACAAAGTAAGGAGGCAGAGGTTTGCAGCATTGAGCTGTGCAGCTGCATGGATCATCAGCATTTTTTTCTATACATGTTGCTACTAGAGTCACGGTGAAGACTGGGTGGTCGTTCGATGTGTTTATCTATTGATTTTGCATTTGATCTTGCAGTGTCTGTGCTCTTCTTCTTCCGTTATCCATCATTGTTTTCTGCTATTCTGCCATCAGACAGTGTTGCAGGCTTCAAACAGAAGAAAGCGCAGGACAGTAGTGGTGGTGTTATGTATAGTTGCTGCCTTCATCATCTGCTGGGTACCTTTCAATATTTTCTTTATAATCATGTCCTTCTATAAACCTAAAATTGTTATGCATGAAACGTGTGAATATTGCCTTTGTATTTGTCGTGTACTTGCTTATTCTCACTGCTGTATGAACCCTATTCTGTATATGCTCTCAGAAAAGTGGCGAAAGCATCTTTTGGATCTTTTTAGCTGCAAGAAAGTCAGGAGGGTGAGAGACAGGAAGAGAACCACTGGCTCTGTTAAGCAGAACGTAGCTTTTAAAGCACAAAGCTCTGCTGTTGTGTTGGAACCAACCTGCAGCTAGACATTCATGCTAAAATGAAACATCAATTAATACTTGGTATAATAGTTTTTTGAACTAGTTTAACCTATAGTGTTCACATTTCCATAATGATATTAAGGGGACTACTTTAATGTAAGTCTCTATAAATGTAGACCTAACATGTCAGTTTACGCTTTCTCAGTATTCTTTTTACATTTGCTATCCTAGATTTGGGACAGGGTGACACATGAGAGTTTATTTAGCTTCATTAGCTTTGTAAGATGGTTCTAAAAATGAGTTGGTTCCAAAAATGGTTCTAAAAAGTACATGTGATCAGATCTGTATCATTTGGTATATGTTCATGTGATTTCAAATTCATGTTGATACATTGATTATGCATTGTACTGTAGATAATATGTGAAACACTTCTTCACTGCATTTTACTTAATGGTTTCATATTAAATCATCTATCTCAGTTGTTACTGTAGTTGTTATATTGTCACCTTTAGGAGTCTTGCAAACAAAACAGAACATCATTTATTTTCAAAATGTTATATAATTTGTCAAAAATGTGTGTTTATATTTGCTTGAACATTTCATCATCATCATAACTATTATTTCCATGCTACAATCAAATTGATCAAAACATATTTCTGGCTGTATCCTTCCTTCCTGCTGTTTCGAGATTATGTTCTAAAGCAGAACATCAACAATATACACGTCACCAATTGTGGTTAATCTAAAAATATTCATGCCTTCACTGGAATGATGATGCACACCTCTGATTAATATGAGACCAAAGGAGGAGCTTCTTCATTAGTTTGATCTTATATCACACAACTTTACCTTCACAGGGAAACTCACCACATGAATTGACAGTCGTTGATCAGGGTAAGTTGCTTAATATTTACTGTAATTGCTTTCCATATTTAATGGTGATGTTCTAACTATATCATTGTTCTGTATTGATCTTTTTTCTAGGAGTTACTTTTTAAAACTAATTGGACTGAAGGTTAAAATATCTGCTCAATTTGCCAATTAAATTTGTCTGCTTATGTTTCCCAGAAAACAACTTACGTACAATGGCATTCAACAACTCCACAGTGAGCATCGGAGGTGAAAATGACAGCTATGAAGACTGTGAGATGGTGTTTGACTTCAACACTTTTTTGGCTCCTCATATTTTGATCTTCATCTCAGTATCATAGGAAACTGCCTCCTCTTATATGTCCTCTTTCTCTTGAGAACTTAAAAATGTCACAAATCTATTTGTCCTGAACCTTGCCTGCTCCGATTTGATGTTCACAGTCACACTTCCTTTCTGGGCCTCTCTCTGCTGCTGCAGAACTGGGTCTTTGGTCATTTTGCCTGCACATTTGTGATAGTAACAGATTGTTGGTTTTTACAGTAGCATGATTCTACTGACTGCCATGACTGTGGACCGTTTCATAACTGTGGTGCTGCACAACATGCCAAGAAACAAAGTAAGGAGGCAGAGGTTTGCAGCATTGAGCTGTGCAGCTGCATGGATCATCAGCATTTCTGTTTCTATACATGTTGCCACTAGAGTCACGGTGGAAGACTGGGGTGGTCGTTCCATGTGTTTCGTTCGGATATCTAAAGTGGACTTTGCATTTCATCTTGCAGTGTCTGTGCTCTTCTTCTTCCCGTTATCCATAATTTTTTTCTGCTATTCTGCCATCCTCAAGACAGTGTTGCAGGCTTCAAACAGAAGAAAGCACAGGACGGTATTGGTGGTGTTATGTATAGTTGCTGCCTTCATCATCTGCTGGGTACCTTACAATATTTTAATAATACAATTATTGCCTTTAGTATTTGTCATGTACTTGCTTATTTTCACTGCTGTATGAACCCTATTCTGTATATGCTCTCAGAAAAGTGGTGAAAGCATCTTTTGGATCTTTTTAGCAGCAAGAAAGTCAGGAGGGTGAGAGACAGGAAGAGAACCACTGGCTCTTGTGTTAAGCAGAACGTAGCTTTTAAAGCACAAAGCTCTGCTGTTGTGTTGGAACCAACCTGCAGCTAGACATTCATCGCTAAAATGAAAACATCAATTAATACTTAGTATAATAGTTGTTTTGAACTAGTTTAACCTATAGTGTTCACATTTCCTTAAAGATATTAAGGGACTACTTTAATGTAAGTCTCTATAAATGTAGACCTAACATGTCAGTTAGGCTTTCTCAGTATTCTTTTTTAAATTTGCTATCCTAGATTTGGGACAGGGTGACACATGCAAGTTTATTTAGCTTCATTAGCTTTGTAAGATAGTTCTAAAAATGCGTTGGTTCTAAAAATGGTTCTAAAAATGATATGTGAAGTACATTATTTAATCAAACATATAACCCAATTACATGTATTTCCCCTTTTAATTTCCAATCAAGTTTTGTGCTTAAAAAATATAGCCGATTAAAGCTGAGACTCCACAGATTATTTAGGTATAGTATCATCACTGAGCGATCCGAACTTGCGACAGGGGAAGCAAACACAGACATCACAACACGTACCTTTACGGAGCATTTACGCGCAGATCGTCTCACCGTAGCTGTCAATTAGGTCAAAAGACGTGTTCAATGGCATTAAAACGAAGAAAAAAAAATGCTACAATTGTTGATCCATAGGTTGATAATGTACCTGTGCCTTTGAAAAAATTATTTATAATCCATAATTCCATTTTTATGTAAAAATCGGAGCGGGAAAAGTTAGCTGCTAATGGTAGCCACCAGAGTGTATGCAGCTTCCGGTTTTGGTAACGCGTCACTCTCACTCCTTATTTGTTAACGTTTTGGTGTGTATATAACTTTCCCTCGATTCCATTGGCTCTAGCGGTTATAAAAAGATTTCATTCATCAAAATCGACCAAGGAGCGGCCAGAGATAGGTAAAATCCACCAAATGACCCCAGAAGGGGTTTTTTTGGCTAAACCTCTCTAAAAACGTCAAATTGCACTTGTTTTGCATCAATCTTGATACAGGGTACTTATTATATGTTGTACTTTGGATTCTCTAAGCTTTTAGTCTACTAACCCATCATCCAAGGGTAGTTTTCACTATAAGTAAAAAAAATTTTTGGACGGACACTATAATTTACAGTTTTTTTACTATGTAAAATCTGAATTTTTTTTAAAATAAAAAACATCTATATGATTCTCACTTTTCTACATCCAACTCACAGGTTTATCATTACTTTGAGAATAAATATTATTAATTTAACCCTTTTAGAAGGGAAGATATGGTCATTTGTTCTGGGAATGTCATTTTCGAGCCTGAGACCTGAAAAACAGGCTCAGGGCTTAAGAGGTTAAAAAACAATATCAGCTCTGTATCATTTGGTAAAATTCATGTGATTTCAAATTCATGTTGATACATTGATTATGCATTGTACTGTAGATAATATGTGAAACACTCTTCACTGCATTTTACTTAATGGTTTCATATTAAATCATCTATCTCAGTTGTTTACTGTAGTTGTTATATTGTCACCTTTAGGAGTCTTGCAAACAAAACAGAACATCATTTATTTTCAAAATGTTACATAATTTGTCAAAAATGTGTGTTTATATTTGCTTGAACATTTCATCATCATCATAACTATTATTCCATGCTACAATAAAATTGATCAAAACATATTTCTGGGGTGTATCCTTCCTTCCTGTTGTTTCGAGATTATGTTCTAAAGCAGAACATCAACAATATACACCTCACCAATTGTGGTTAATCTAAAAATATTCATGCCTTCACTGGAATATGATGAAGCAACACCTCTGATTAATATGAGACCAAAGGAGGAGCTTCTTCATTAGTTTGCTTATATCACACAACTTTACCCTCACAGGGAAACTCACCACATGAAGTGACAGTCGTTGATCAGGGTAAGTTGCTTAATATTTACTGTAATTGCTTTCCATATTTAATGGTGATGTTCTAACTATATCATTGTTTTCCATATTGTTCTTTTTTTCTAGGAGTTACTTTTTAAAACAAAATTTTACTGAAGGTTAAAAATATCTGCTCAATTTGCCAATTACATTTTACTGCTTATATTTCCAGAAAACAACGTACAATGGCATTCAACAACTCCACAGTGAACATCGGAGGTGAAAATGACAGCTCTGAAGTCTGTGAGATGGTGTTTGACTTCAAAACCTTTTTAGGCTCCTCATACATTTTGATCTTCATCCTCAGTATCATAGGAAACTGCCTCCTCTTACATGTCCTCTTTCTCTATGAGAACTTAAAAAATGTGTTGGAACCAACCTGCAGCTAGACATTCACGGTGGAAGACTGGGGTGGTCATTCCAGCTGTTTATCTTATGTGGACTTTGCATTTCATCTTACAGTGTCTCTGCTCTTCGTCTTTCCGTTAGCCATCATTGTTTTCTGCTACTCTGCCATCCTCAAGGCAGTGTTGCAGGCTTCAAACAGAAGAAAGCGCAGGACGGTAGTGGTGGTGTTATGTATAGTTGCTATCGGGATGTTAAGAGCATTCCATGGAATATAACAAAAAGTGTATCTCGAGCCGGTTTCTCAAACTTACCTACCCCACCTTTAAGGTTAACCTGGTATTTTACTACATTTATTTAGTTACTTTACAGATTTGGATTAAAGGTGGGGTAGGTACATTTGAGAAACCGGCTCGAGATCGCTAGAATTTGAAAATACACAACCGGAGAAAATCTGCCACTTCCTTATAGAGCCCCTCCTCCAACACACACGAACGCGCACATGACCAATGAGGGCACGAGATAAGTTTGTGCACAGATGGAAGGCTGACAGGCAGGTAGGCCATCCAGTTATTTTAGCCGGGCCGGCTAAAATGATTGGTCGTATTTTTTACAGTATTACGGCTTCCACAGATGAAATTATTTTATGGATTTTTTGTCAAAGCACTTAAGATATTCATTGCTATCGGGATGTTAAGAGCATTCCATGGAATATAACAAAAAGTGTATCTCGAGCCGGTTTCTCAAACTTACCTACCCCACCTTTAATGATGTGAAATAAAAACAACCCTTAAATCAGACTTTAGTTACACCTGAGTAAAATTCAGTGAAGGTGATTGTCAAGTGCAAACAATCAGGCGAGATATTTGATAGTTGGTGCTTGAGAAGACAACAAATGTATCTGCAGATCCCTAAAGCATATTCATTACTCGTTATTCTCTAATTGTTCATCAAAAACTGTATATAATGGCTATTTTGCACATCCCTTTCAAGATTTCAAGATTTTCAAAGGTTTATTGAAATATCATATACACAACTATGGTGTAGTTATGCAATGATGACAAACTTGGGTCATAGGTTCCTCAACTAGAGATCTATCAATATGTGTGTACCTCCACCATTAACCTGTTAAGCCCTGAGCCTGTTTTTCAGGTCTCAGGCTCGAAAATGACATTCCCAGAACAAATGACCATATCTTCCCTTCTAAAAGGGTTAAATTAATAATCTTTTTTCTCAAAGTAATGATAAACCTGTGAGTTGCATGTAGAAAAGTCAGAATCAATATAGATGTTTTTATTTTAAAGAAAATTCAGATTTTACATAGTAAAAAACTGTAAATTATAGTGTCCGTGCAAAAATTCTTTTTACTTATAGTGAACTAACTACCCTTGGATGATGGTAAGGTAGACTAAAAGCTTTAGGAATCCAAAGTACAACATATAATAAGTGCCCTGTATCAAGATTGATGCAAAATAAGTGACATTTGACCTTTTAAGAGAGATTTAGCAAAAAATAAACACTTCTGGGGTCATTTGGGTGGATTTTCCATATCTCTGGCCCCCCTTGCTCGATTTTGATGGTTGACACCTCTTTCTGACCGTTAGAGCCAATAGAATCGAAGGGGTGTCCCCCACACACACTCATTGTGAAACGAAAAGGTGGGGGCTTTGCGCATGTAATTTTGCATTAGAGTGAAGCTACACTCTAGCTCTGATATCTAGAAACGGAAAAACATGGATTATCAATCTCATTGCTCATGGATTATCAGAAATCATTTCAAAGGGACACAGACAAATTGGATTAACCTATGGATCAACTTCAGCAGCATTTTTATCGTTTTAATGCCATTGAAGACCACTTTGGAGAGACTACAGAGCCAAGGTAACCTTGTTAGCATTTTTAGCTACCTAGCGTCAAATGTTTTGATGTCTGTTTTTGCTTATAACGTCGCAATTTCGTATAATTCAGTAATAATGAGGGTACCCATCGATTCTGTGTCACCTCACGATGTGAATCGATGTCATGGATGTAGAGAAAAGATAAATAATAAGGTTTTGTGAGTGATTTTCGGTGCAGTAATCTGTTAGCATTTTTCGCTCGTTGCTAATTCAGAGGCATTGTGGGTTTTCTTTTGAAAAAAAAAAAAAAAAGATCAGTTAGATGAGTTTCTTCCCGTTACATGGATATAAAACATTCATAGTTTATTAAATGAACATGCCCTCAGAAACAGTTTCCTGCAAGATGTTGCGGCAGTGCCCGGTACCGGGTCTCTCAGGCTTAACAGGTTAAACTGTCATATTCTGCACATTTCTTATTCTATCTACATACATCTTATAAGAGCATAATAAATATGTATAATATCGGTTAAAATAAGTCCTTCAACATAGTTAACATTGCAGGAAAGTTGATTGTCAAGTCCCAAAACAAACCATGCAATATATTAAACGTTAAGTACTTTGTCAGGCTTAACCTCTTAAGGACGACGGTCCCCCCATTGGACCCCTCCCACAGTTTTATTTTCGAGACAATGTCTCAGGGCTTCTTAACATTTATGAAACTATTAATGTGTAGCACCAGATTAACGGGAAGAATCTCAGCTAACTGAAGATATGAACCATTTTTACCAAAACAAAACAAGTCTCATAAGAAGCGTCTAAATGACCCCTGAGCGAAAAAATGCAAACTGACTTTGGCACACAATTCAAGATAAAGATACCCTTATTACTTATCGTAGCTGCACATACAATATATCCGATTAAAGCTGAGACTCCACAGATTATTTAGGTATAGTATCTAGTAGGTCAAAAGACGTGTTCAATGGCATTAAAACGAAGAAAAAAAAAGGCCACAACTGTTGATCCATAGGTTAAAGGTAGGGTAGGTACGTTTGAGAAACTGGCTCGAGATACACTTTTTGTTATATTCCATGGAATGCTCTTAACATCCCGATAGCAATGAATATCTTAAGTGCTTTGACAAAAAATCCATAAAAGAATTTCATCTGTGGAAGCCGTAATACTGTAAAAAGTACGACCAATCATTTTAGCCGGCCCGGCTAAAATAACTGGATGGCCGACCTGCCTGTCAGCCTTCCATCTGTGCACAAACTTATCTCTTGCCCTCATTGGTCATGTGCGCGTTCGTGTGTGTTGGAGGCGGGGCTCTATAAGGAAGTGGCAGATTTTCTCCGGTCGTGTATTTTCAAATTCTAGCGATCTCGAGCTGGTTTCTCCAAAATTACCTACCCCACCTTTAACCTCTTAAGCCCTGAGCCTGTTTTTCAGGTCTCAGGCTCGAAAATGACATTCCCAGAACAAATGACCATATCTTCCCTTCTAAAAGGGTTAAATTAATAATCTTTTTTCTCAAAGTAATGATAAACCTGTGAGTTGGATGTAGAAAAGTCAGAATCAATATAGATGTTTTTTATTTTAAAGAAAATTCAGATTTTACATAGTAAAAAACTGTAAATTATAGTGTCCGTCCAAAAATTCTTTTTTACTTATAGTGATATAGAAGATTGATGCAAAACAAGTGAAATGTGACCTTTTTAGAGAGATTTAGCCAAAAACCCCCACTTCTGGGGTCATTTGGGTGGATTTTACCTATCTCTGGCCCCCCTTGCTCGATTTTGATGAATGAAATCTCTTTATAACCGCTAGAGCCAATGGAATCGAGGGAAAGTTATATACACACCAAAACGTTAACAAATAAGGAGTGAGAGTGACGCGTTACCAAAACCGGAAGCTGCATACACTCTGGTGGCTACCATTAGCAGCTAACTTTTCCGCTCCGATTTTTACATAAAAAATGGAATTATGGATTATAAATAATTTCTTCAAACGCACAGGTACATTATCAACCTACGGATCAACAGTTGTAGCATTTTCTTTTTTCGTTTGAATGCCATTGAACACGTCTTTTGACCTAATTGACAGCTACGGTAAGACGATCTGCCGTAAAAGCTCCGTAAAGGTACGTGTTGTGATGTCTGTGTTTGCTTCCCCTGTCGCAAGTTCGGATCGCTCAGTGATGATACTATACCTAAATAATCCGTGGAGTCTCAGCTTTAATCGGCTATATTGTATGTGCAGCTAAGATAAGTAATAAGGGTGTTTTTATCTTGAATTGTGTGCCGCAGTGCGTTCGAATTTTTTCGCTCAGGGGTCATTTAGACGCTTCTTATGAGACTTGTGTTTTGTTTTAGTAAAAATGGTTCATATCTTCAGTTAGCTGAGATTCTTCCCGTTAATCTGGTGCTTCACATTAATAGTTTCATAAATGTTAAGAAGCCCTGAGACATTATCTCGAAAAAAAAACGGTGGGAGGGGTCCAATGGGGGGACCGCCGTGCTTAAGAGGTTAACAGGTTAATAAAAAACAATAATATCAAAACAAAATATTATGACTAACTTTATTGTGAAATTAAAACAGAACGGTAAAAGAATAGTTTCCGGTCTATTCTGAGGCCCGATCTCTGTAGATAAATAAAGAACTACGACAGTTGTGTAATATTTAATGCAGCCGAACCATTCATTACAATGCATTCATGTGATGACTTTCAAAGAGTAAAGCAAGCACTGCTGAATAAAGTATGATTTTATCTTTTACGAAACGTTTTTTTTTTCATATGGAATGCAGTTGGAGGTCAACCAATCACAGAGCTTGAGAACTAATCACGGGGTTTGTCAAACAAAGCACATGGTGTAGTCCTAAACGATAGCTGAGGATTCTGGGTAGTGTAGTGTCTTCTGCCATCCTAAACTCCGAAAAAATATTTGTTTCTCCGAATCGAAGGGGAAAAATACAAAAGCATTGCACACAATTTAAACCAATCAATGTTGTGTAATTAACAAGGATAATCTGGTGTTTTTGAGTTGATGAGTAGTGCAGATATCACTGTAAAATCAATCGACAGTAAGGAGAATAGTTACTTCCGGGTGTAAAATCCTCCGTTATCCAATGGAAATGGACGCTCACATTGCCTTTAAATGCCGCCGACATGGACCGATGCGGTGCTTCCCTGAGCGTCAAATACCGCCACCGATGGGAATACATTGCAATCAGTTGAAAGCTCTTTGCGTCCATTTATGAAGCTGAAGGAGCCTCGGCGCGTCCCAACTGCACGCCATGGGACCCTGACCAAGCGTCGCTCCTGGAAGTTTAAGGAGTGATAGTGTGTTGGCATGGATCATCAGCATTTCTTTTTCTGTATATGCTGCTACCAAAGTCACGGTGGAAGAGAGGGGTGGTCGTTCCATGTGCACGAAGATTTTAAATGACGAAATCGGATATAAACTTGCAGTGTCTCTGCTCTTCTTCTTCCTGTTATCCATCATTTTTTTCTGCTATTCTGCCATCCTCAAGACAGTGTTGCAGGCTTCAAACAGAAGAAAGCACAGGACAGTAGTGGTGGTGTTATGTATAGTTACTGCCTTCATCATCTGCTGGGTACCTTACATGATTTTGAATATAATCCTGTCCCTCAATGAACCTAAAAACTGTTTTGCAAGGCAACGCCTGAATATTGCCTTTAGTATTTGTTATGTACTTGCTCATTCTCACTGCCTCATGAACCCTATTCTGTATATGCTCTCAGAAAAGTGGCGAAAGCATCTTTTGGATCTTTTTAGCTGCAAGAAAGTCAGGAGGGTGAGAGACAGAAAGAGAACCACTGGCTCTTGTGTTAAGCAGAAAGTAGCTTTTATATAACAAAGCTTTGCTGTTGGGTCAGAACCAATGCAGTCTGCTCAGTCATTGTAACAAAACCATAATGACCTTGTTTTCCTCACATAGAGGACAACCATGGCCAGGAAGCAGGACATGACACAGCAGGAGAGCGAAGAGCTAGAGGAGGAACAGGTTTGATCATTCTTAATTCTACATGTTGGGTTAAGACACTGTTATTTTTCAATTGGCCTAATACAGCTCATTATGTCAGTGGACAAGAGGCAAATTAGTTTTATTATCGTTTTTTGTTTTTGTAGTGGAAAGAAAAAGAGAGGAGGAAGCAGCAGCAGGGCAAGATAGTGCTGAAGAAGATAGTGCAGAAGAAACAAGCATCCCAGATTCTGACGGCCCAAGTTACCAGGGAGAGAGCAATAATGATCAAGATATCCCTGAATGCTGGACATCTAACATGTTTAGAGAGAAAACTAAGCAATACCCATGGCTAATATGCCAAAACAAAAAACTTGGTTGTCTAACTTGCCAGAAGATAAAAGCAGTTGGGCCAAATGCTGGTGGGAGCCAGGTGCATATTGCTGACGAGTGGTCTAAAGTTAAAGTGACAGCCTATGGTGCAACGAGAGCAGCACAGCTGCAGTCTCTTCGGAAGAAGATACACAAGCATAGAATGTCAGACTATCATCAAGCAGCTGAGAAAACCATGGAAACGGCAAAAGAAAAAAGAATGGAAACGTTGACTTCAGATATGCAGAGGGATCACTTCTTAACTACTGATCGAGTATTTCGCACAGTTTACAAGATTGTGAAATCCGCAAGGCCTTTCACAGATCTACCAACTGATATTGATCTGCAAGTCATGAATGGACTTGACATGGTGTAGTGGAAAACTTTATACAAGTGCATACTTAAAACTTTATATGTAATGGCAAACTCTATATGTAGTGGAAACTTTATATGATGTGCAAACCAACTTTATGTGTTACCTAATATGGTAAAATGCTATGCAGTTGTTCCATGAGGATGTATTTTAATCCATGCCCTCTGTTCAACATATAACTAGCCTTAAGGATGTCTGGGGGTGAGACACAGGGTCGTGAGCAAAAGTGAAGAAGTGTCTCAAACAAGTTCCTGTGTTTGTTCCTTGTCTTACAATGAGTTCCTACTTTCTTGGTTATATCTGTCGTGACCTCACAATGAGTTCCTGCTGTCCTCACTTGCACCTGGCTTTAACCCACAATGTGTTCCTACTTTCAACACTTCCATCTGTCTTAAACCAGTTCCTGTCTTTAACTACACTGTAAAAAAAAAATTGTAAAAAAACCGAAATTTTCTGGCGACAAGGGCGCCAGAAAATGTCCGTTAAAAAAAGGAAAAAAACTGTAAAATAAAATACGGAGATAACATGTAAAAAAAAAGTTACTTACCTTACCACAAGTAGAGTCTATTACTGTAATTTTACATGAAATCTTTTTATTTTAACATATATTATTTGTTAGAATAGAGTCATAAACATCTAGAAAACGGAATAATTATCTTTAAAAAATGATAAAAAAAAGCTAAAATACATAAAATTACTTTTATTATTACAAAAAAGTACCGTGTATCTAAGACCATTTACCATTAAAACACAAAGAAAATAATGTAATTTTACTTTGCAAAAGCCTTAGTTTACATTAACTAAAAAAATCTGTAATTTTACAGGAAATCTTTTTCTTTTAACATATATTAATTGTTAGAATAGAGTTATACACCTCTAGAAAAACTGAATAAATATTTTTTTAAATGATCAAAAAAAGCTGAAAGAAAGAAGATTACTGTTGTCATTTGAAAAAATACCGTAAATTCAAGATTCAAGGCTTTATTGTCATTTGTACATTAGCTTCAGTGTAGACATGGCAATGAACAACTGAAGTCACAGGCTCCTCCAACAGTGCAACATATATATAGAACATAGAACAAATAAAATAGAATAGAAATCGTGCAAGAAGAGTCTATATGCAAGTAAACGGAATATGATTGCACTGCCGTACCAGGCCGTGATGCAGCCAGTCAGGATGCTCTCTATGGTGCACCTGTAGCAGATGCAGAGTATCCTGGAGTCCATGTTGAACTTCCTCAGCCTGCAGAACAATTACATCATAATGTCCAGGGACTTTTCACACGGAGAGAAAACATACACATGTTGAGAGGAAACAGCATTTTTTTAAAACCACCCATTCGAACAAATTCCAAACTTCATTGCATCACAACAGAAGGTGTTCATCTGTGGATACTGTAATGATGAGCTGAAATACTGTGCAACTTTATCTAAACTAAAACTCTTATTTAGAAACCAAATCCTGAATGGTTCCGAGCAGGACCTGACCAGAAACGTTTTTAAGCTAAAATACGATAAATATTATTGTTTGTTTTGTTTCTAACATGTTCAATAAATTGACTAATACAATTTTGTTTTTAAAGAGCCGCTGTTTTGGTGATGGTGTTAGTGTGATGAGTCCATGTCAGGTCCTCAGTGATGAGTCAGGTCCTCAGTGATGAGTCCATGTCAGGTCCTTAGTGATGAGTCAGGTCCTCAGTGATGAGTCCATGTCAGGTCCTCAGTGATGTGGACCCCAAGGAACCTGTAGCTGCTGACTACTCTCCACCGTAGTCCCATTGATGGCGATGGGGGCGTGTCCCTCTCCCTGCTGCTTCCTGTAGTCCACAATCAGCTCCTTTGTTTTGCTGACGTTGAGATGGAGGTTGTTATCCTGGCACCAAGATGTCAGATTTTCGACCTCTCTGTACGCCGTCTCGTCGCCGTCGGTGATCAGGCCGATGACGGTCGTGTCGTCAGCAAACTTCATGAAATCTAAGACCATTTACATGTAAAACACAAAGTAAACATGTCATTTTACTTTGCAAAAGCCCAAGTTTACATTAACTGTCCGATGTTTTGTAGAAAAAAAATCACAAATATATACAATATATTATTGAAAATAATATACATCACAAAAATAAAAACAATAAATAAAATATATTTTAAGTAATAATAAAGCAGAATAGACCGGCAATGAAACATTTCAACATTTAACAATAGCCAACATTTTGTTCAAAAGATAACGATTATAAACACTAAAGAAATCTACCAGTTATGTGCGTGCGTGTGTACATGACTGTGTGTTTCAACTCTCTCCATTCAAAGTCAGCGACGTTTGTAATTAATGAATGCACCTTTATCTTTATCGAGTGCTGTTTTTGTTTGTATTCCTTCCTCTCCACTCTAGTCCCATTGTCCGGATTGATCTTGAATAGGCACCTGTTAAGACAGAAGTACACTTACATTTAGTGTTTAATTACACATTCTGTGGATGATACAGCCATTAATTGTCTTTACAGTTATACAGCTTGAAGTCAAAGGGCAATGCTACTCTTAAATGTACTTTTCATTAACTGTTATGATCATATCTGTGCATTTAAAGCATTGGTTTGAATAGTTTTGTTATATAAAGTCGTCACTTGGCATCACTATCACACTGGACAGTATCGCAGCAGGTCTGTAAACAGGAGCAAGCGGTCACATTTGAATGTGGGTAGCTACGAGTCCCATCTTGAGAGTGTGTAACTGGGGCAGATGAGGTGCGTGTCAGTAGCAGAGTGAGCGGTGTAAAAGCATCGTAGTTAACCGAAAGAAGTTTAATGTGTTTGTTCACTGCAATAATACCAGGTTTTCTTTTGTTGTCCACAAAGGGCCCTCTTTCCGTCATTTTCATTGAGCTGAAGTAAACATACCACCGATTGGCTAAGAGTGAGTTTGAGCTTTTAGGGAGGAGCCAAAGCACACCACTGCAAAGGAAAGGGGTACGCTGAATTTACAACCCAAGACAAAACGAGAGCATAATGCGAAACAGAATGCAGCACAATAATCTTTTTATCTTGATTATCTTGTTTTGTCAGGAGCACTTATCGTGTCTCAGAAATGTGCACAATCCTCTACTCTGTGGTTTAAGATGGAATTACTTAATAATTACAATTCAAGTCTTACCTCTGCAAGAACTCCAGGGTAGCTCCCAGTTCTGAGCGATAACTGATGTTGAGGCAGTAATATGCTGCAAACATCAGCATCAGGGCGTCGACAACATTCAGGACACTGTCACTGACGATGGTCCTCTGCTATCATGTAGTGTCCAGCTGTCAGGGGAGAACTCCCTTAAGGTACACAACAGGAAAAAGTCACAAAACATTTATAAATCCAAAAAAGATTTAGTGCAGATTGTTTTGTTTTGTTACTGGTGATCACATGGCCAATTGTATTTTAGGAATGATCAGCTCCTGCAGCTTTCTTTTCTTTCTTAAGTGTTTCCTAATGTTAACAGTGTAGAAATGTCACATCATAAAGGGATAGTTTGGGTGTTTAAAGTGGGGTTTTATAAAGGTACTTATCCATAGTCAGTGTATTACCTAGAGTAGATGATGGCCGGCAGGGGCGGACTGGGAAACGGTGGACCTCTGTCGCCTGTCAGCTTAACTTCAATGATGCCGTTTAAAAACAGCAAACCGACCCGGCCGTTCGGTGATTCTACAGATGGTCAGTCCGCCCCTGCCGGTACCGAAGTGGGCCGAGTGGCCCGACCAGCCCATCGGGATTCGCCCCGAACGTCCCGATGGCCAGTCCGCCACTGATGGCCGGGATGCCCCGAGCTTGGAGATGCAGACAGGAGCAACCACCTGGAAGCAAAGCAATGTACTGCTCTGGACAGGGTCAGCAGAAAAACATATTTTAGCCACCTCTTGATGATTTCCATATCCTTTCACTGTTTGCATAGCAATACCATATAGGACATTGAGAATTTATAACACTTGTAATATGGCAAGAAATCTTACTTGAGGATCTCTGGCTGCTGTTTATTCTTGGTAGGTTGCAATTACTGGTACTGCAGCTACAGTAACAGCTGAGGGAAAAAAAAGACACAAGTTTGCACATGCTTAAGCAAAAATAACTTAAATAACACAGCAGCAGCTTTAAGTACAGTAATACCACTCAGAGTTCCCGTTATGACCGGTAAAATATGCTGAAGACCGGCAAATCGAAATCTCTCCGGTCAAAATAATTTCCCTTTAGCACAATACCGCATCAGTTGCGCCACTTATGTGACAGACAAGAATAGTATGTGACAGACAAGAAGAGTCAATTCTAATGTCTAACATTTAATGTGGAGAAAGAGATGTCCTGTATGGGTTGATTGTGCGTTGATCTGTTGGTAATGTCTCGGGGTTCCGGTGGGCATGTAAACAAATGCATAATGCTGCGCTATACTTTGCGGCCTCACCCGGTTGCATAGCGACGCTTATTGTTTAGGTGTCTTTTAATAAGCAGGTAGTCATATCATTAGCTAGAACTAGCTGGATCTGAGCGGAACAAAACACACACTTCAGGTTAGAATATCACGTAGCTATTTTAATTACCTCTCAAACTACCTAAACTAGTTATATGTTTAGTTTTTACTGGGTTGCTCATTACTGGATCCGCGAGCTGCATGATACTGACGGGCTGTCAGGAGAGGGAGAGAGAGTGCTCCGTTTATTATTCCCGTGTTATAAATTACTGTACACTTTTGAATAATGTAGTTAATCTACTAGAATTAGTTTGTTTAATATCGAATCATATCAATTTGTTTAAAAGCTCAATAAATAAGAAGACCTTTGACCGGCACTTTTCTCATTTTGTCCGGAAGATTTAAATATTAACGGACATGTTGACCGGCAAAAAAATATTCTAACGGGAACTCTGAATTACCACTTCAAGTATAAGACCTGAGTACTTCTACTCTTATTCAAGTACAAGATCAGAGAACTTCTCCCACCTCTGATTATAGCCTTAACATAGGATTTAAAAGATATGGATAATGTGCATTGTGTGTAACATTATGCCCACAAAAAAATCGATTATAAAACTAAGGATTGAGCTAACATTAGGAGTTAGTGACAATGTATGCTAGTTAGCTAGCTAAACTATTTATTAAATAATATTGCGAAAAAGTAACTCTGAAACATTCACTGCACATCAGCTCAGCCACTCGAGCACCATTAAAAAATTAAAAGTAACACCCTGCATAATGACGGCATAGAACAGCTCAATTTCAAAGCATGGTAGCTAGCTGCTACCGTAGCTAGCTAGCTGCTACCTAGCTATGGTAACGTTAGCTAACATTACTTTGTTTTCGGTCATTAAACAAAATGTATACCATAGCTAGGACTTTGACGTTTGCAATGTTTTAAGTCTTGAGTGTTTTGAATCCGTTGATAAATAGTTTTTACCGTTACCTCTGAAAGTGCTGATTCCTCTCCTCTGGGCGCCACGTGCAGTCTGAGTGGTCTCACTCTCTGTAGTATCAGTGCCTCAAAGCATGATGGGTAAAGTGCAGCAGAAGTCTCGTCTCTGATTGGCTGCAAATCGATTGCCCTGAAAATCCTTTGATGAACATCCAATCCTTGTATTATTTTAAGAATTGGTAACGCCACACCATAAAGATTAATTTAAAAGAAAAAAAAATGGGGTGCAAACTATTTACATTGCAATTATAATTGTTTAATTCTTTGGATTTTATTTTCTTAATTTACAAAATGACAATGTAACTAGTTGATAAATAATAAAACAAACACTGAAGGCCTTCCAAAGACACAAGCAAAATATGTTATAAGACTTCTTTATTGTCAGTTTATTCTTTTAAATTGAGAATAGAGAACACTGATAACTAATGTTGGTGCACATTTATATAAGTTTGATTATGATCAGGAATATCCCATCTGTACTTTGCAGTCCTGTCCCAAGTACAAGTTAAGTAGGTATTAATCAACGTGTACATATCATTTTTAGTCATGCATAGTACTGCCTTCCTGTTTGCTTTATTTTTGAGAAACCTATTCTGCACCTACCTGGGTTTTAAGAGAGTCCAATACCCCATGAGACTGTTCAGTCTCATAAAACATGCTCAATTTACTTTTTGAAAACACAAGCTCACAATAAAGTCAGATGGGAGATCTACAGAAGCAAAGTGTGATAGACAAAGATGCATTCCTATATTAAACAAACAGAAAATAAATCTTTGTTGTTCCACGAGGCAGTTGTAGCCATAGCAAATGGATTAACAAGTGAATTTATGTACTTAACCTTCAACTACCTGCTGCCTGAAATCCCTGTGACATCACTGTAGATTGTTGTAACCAACTAGCTGTGTGGGACATTATCACAATACATATTTAAGTTAATTGACTTGGATTGTAAATGTATTTCGCTGTAGCTACTAGCTTTGTCAACATGCTTTGGTGAAGGCCATGTGATGCATTGAATAGTTGGATATTATTAGACGTCTAAAAGGACAACATTGTTCGTTTTACTGTAATTGCAATGCTAATACCAATTTAGCATAGTGGTAGCACTAACTGCTAACACGGTTTTGATATTCAGAGTCTGGCAATGTTATGCTAAATTGTACATGCTAGTGTGATAAGGCCTAGGGGAAGATGCTAATGTTATTTAACTTCTAGAGTGAAACTCAATATGTTTTTTGCATACTGTGCGCCAATCACTCTGTGTTTTAAATATTGAGTCACACATTTTAGAACATTGATACATTTCTAAAAGCTACTTTCCTAACAAACATGGTGCAGTTGTAGCAATCGCTACGAGAATGCACTCTGTGTTAGCTGCACAAGGCACTTTGCGGTAGCTTCACGTCTCTGATGATCTGAAAAGCTAAATGATGTCAGACATGTACACAGCTTTTTCTTGTGTTGAAACAGATCAGCAGGTCAATGTTACTTGGGTTGTGAACGCACAACAGTTGGTTGTTTGTTAGTAGAGTTGCTTTACTGTAATCGCAATGCTAATACCAATTTAGCATAGTGGTAGCACTAACTGCTAACAAGGTTTTGATATTCAGAGTAGGCTGGCTGTAAGTGCTTGCTAGCATGTTCAATGTTATGGGCTTATGCTAGTGTGATAAGGCCTAGGGGAAGATGCTAATGTTATTTAACTTCTAGATCCTTTCATTTTTCGCTTACAGTGAAACTCAATATGTTTTTTGCATACTGTCTGCCAATCACCGTTAGCTGCACAAGTGACTTTGCGGTAGCTTCGCGTCTCTGATCATCTGAAAAGCTAAATGATGTCAGAAATTGGCACAGCTTTTTCTTGTGTTGAAAGAGATCAGCAGGTCAATGTTACTTGGGCTGTGAACGCACCGAACACCAAAACTGCTCCCTGGCGCCGGCTATCTGGCAGCCTCCTGCGATCCCCTCTCCTATCCGCATGTGGTTGTGTTTGTGCATGTATATGCTCTGTGTGTTTGTGCATGTACAGTATATCCTCCCTGTGTGTGTAATGTGTTTAAACACAACAGAGTGGGGGAAGACATTTCCCTCTGAGTGATGAATACATGATATCTTCTTCTTCTTCTTCTTTTCTTCTACTTAGAAATCATAAGTGAATGGTCACATTAGGTTTGCCTGCAGTGAATGCTGACAGCTATGAGCTAGTTTATAGATGTATCATGGCATAGCCAAATGTCTCCTATATAACCCACAGGCTGTTACTGGTGGGTTATAGTATCATTGTATATCTGAATTGTGCTCTGGTAGGAATTCGCACCCAACATGCTAACAGTCAAGTTTTTTTTTAACTCTATGGTTTTACACAGTTTTTATAACATGAAATTCACATATTTAACAATTAAATCTTCAAATTAATACAAATGTAGCAATAAAGTGAAAGTCAAAATGTGTTCAAATGTAGTTTTTTTTTACTATAATAGGATAGTCAATACCTGTGTTTTTTCAGTTTATCAATGTAAAGTAGTGGTTAAATTAAGCAAAATTACTAAATATTTCTTTCTTTACTCATATATTTTCTTGCAATTATACATTTTTTAAATGAGTATTAACAGTATTTGTTATGTATTTGACAGTTATATATAGCCATAACAAAAGTATTTTTTAGTAAAATTACAGAAAATGCAGCTAATTTTGCCAACAGAAAATCATTTATTTTTACGGTTAGTTTTGTTAAATTCGCATTTAAAAACTGCTAAAAAACTGCTAAAAAACAGATAAATAATGTATTCCATTTCTACAGTTTTTTTTTGTTAAAATACATGACACATTTCAATAAACCGTTTATTCTTGTAAATTGAATATGATTTTCTGTAATTATGAAATACAATAAAAAACTGTAATTTTTTTTGGGGAAAAACTGTAAAAAAACATTTTTTTTTACAGTGTAGTTCCTGATTTACTATATTAGCAATGTACAGTTTCTGTTCCTCTGGAAAGCAGGCGTAGCTTATCTCTCCATCCAGCCCTGCCATAGTGACAGGTGACGAAGTGTTGTTGAACTGTCAAGATCCTATAAAACCTATACGCACTCTTGTCTCTGTGCGCACTCTTCCAGAATACTCTGTACTCCGTGAGACCTGTGCCTTATTTGAAGCTTCAAATAAAGATCCAGAAAGACAACTCTGTTTCCACCATTTTATTGATTGATCATTCTAATTGTATATCTCCTGAGTATTGACTAGGTCTAAGATTTCCAAAACAGTGGGAAGAACTTTACATTCAGACTATTCCTGTGCAACAATCAGCCGACACATAGGAAGTGAAATGAGAAAGAGAGTAGTCGGAAAGGTCCTTCAAAGTGGAACAAAATGTTCTGTTCTGATAGATGAATCTACAACTGACAGTAAAAAATCAGTTTTGATCATTTATATTAGAGCAAGCCTATTAGAGCCACTAACATTCTTCTTGGATCTAGTTGAGCTTTCTGCTACCAATGCAGATGGAATTTATCAAGCTCTGATGAATAACCTGTCACAACATGGCTTCTCTGAAGCTATTATGAAGGAGCGCTTTGTTTGCTTTGCTTCAGACGGAGCGTCCGTCATGCTTGGAAGTAAATCAGGTGTTGCAACTAGAGATGTCCCGATCCGATCACATGATCGTGATTTTCAAAAGATCGGAATCGGGAGAAAAAAATCGGGGATCGGGATTTTTTTTTTTTTTTATAAAATATTTTTATTATTTTTATTTAATGTTACAAAACAAAAATGACCATGTTCACGTCTTAAAGTCATCCTGAGGCCTTAGTTTTGGTTTAAAATTACACAACATCATGTATGTGTTGCTTCTTTTGGGATTGTTTTCATAGACCTGGTTGCTTATTTCTCTCAAATCTGGAAACAGAGTGGGCAGGGCGCAGTGTCTAATAGTAGCAGTAAGCTAACAAGAGGCTACGTTCAGCTGGTGCCTCGGGAGTCGGGACAGAGAAAATGTCAGGAGTTTGGAAGTATTATAAAATTGAAAGCGAAGGCAGTGTAACACCCAGATGCAATGTTTGCAAGGCGGAGGTTCCGCGTGGTGGAAAGAACAGAGCTACGTTCAACACGACCAATCTAATACAAACACCAACAACAACACGACGAGTACACAGCGGCCACTCAGGTAACGGCACTGAAACAACCGACACTTTCAGAGACTTTTAAAAGGAAAGAGAAACTGCCCCAGAACAGTGAAAAGGCCAAAAACATAACAGCCAAGATAGCTGAATTCATCGCGTTGGATGACCAGCTGTTATCTGTTACCTTTTTTTTCTCTTAATGCATTGCATAAAGATCGGATCGGGAAAAATCGGTATCGGCAGATTGTCAAAATCAAATGATCGGAATCGGATCGGGAGCAAAAAAAGGTGATCGGGACATCCCTAGTTGCAACCAAACTTGTTGAAAAGTTTCCCAACGTGATGGTGTGGCACTGCATGAACCATCGTCTTGAGTTGAGTGTTGGAGATGCTGTTGAGGAAATTGCAGGGATGAATGATTTCCAGTTTTTCTTCGACAAAATATACAGTCTCTATCATGCATCCGCCAAAAACCGCCGCGAGCTCACTGAATGTTGTGAGGACCTTGCGTTACAGTGTCTGAACATAGGGAGAATTCTCAGCACTAGAATTGGTGGCATCCAGTTATAGGACCATTAAAGCTGTATGGCAACAGTACCCAGCGCTCCACAAGCACTTTTCTGATGCCTCAGTTGATCCTAAAAGAAGATCAACAGAGAGATGCATGTTCAGTGGTTTAGCAAATCGCCTCTCTAATGCAACCTTTGTCCATAATCTTGGAGTCATGTATGATGCTTTAGAAGAGCTGTCTGAATTCTCGCTCTCCCTTCAAGACAGAAACATGACGCTCCCCAAGGCCGAAGCAAGTCTCAGTCGGCAGATCCGTGTGTTAAAGTCAATGGCAGAGCAACCTGGACCAAGGGCAGAGGAGACTCAGACAGCAGGGGATTTGAAGCTATTCAAAGGAGTGCCACTGACAAATAATTCAAGGTACAGCAGAGAAATAAACCACCAACGTTTTTTTCATGCCTTCGCTGCTGGTATTGAGACGAGAATGGGTTGCCTGCCTGGTAAACAGAGAAGCAAGGAAGAATACCAGAGCTTTCTTAACAACGTCAAAGTGCTGCAGCCGTCTAGCTGGCCAGATGCGTGTGGAGTTCGTTATGCTGAAAAGGAAATACAGGAACTCTGCACCTTTTTCAAGCTTGATAATGGCAGACAAATTCAGAGAGGGATGAGGGAATATATTGACATGGTCAGACTCAAAACTGTTGATGAAATGATACCACCAGCACCAGAAGAGCTGAAACCCCTCCTTCAAGCAGTGAACACTCTGGTCATCTCCACAGCTGAGTGTGAACGTGGGTTTAGTCAGATGAACATTTTAACCACAACTAGAAGCTCCCTAGAGGTAAAAAGCATGTCAGCCTTGCTTTTCATCAAGTGTGTTGGCCCTCCACTGAACAAATTCAGACCAGATGTATATGTCAAGACTTGGCTTCAAAGCCATTGCTTAGCTAACAATCCGAAAGCAAGAGCCAGAAAAATTGAGACCAAAAAGCATGATTATGAAAATCTTTGGAAACTTCTATGAGATGGGGGAGAGTGGAGTAGGCAGCCATTGACAAATTGGTCCTATTTTGTATTATCTTATCACTTAATGCCCTGTTAAAAAAAGTAACATCGGGAATGTTGACATAAAAGATTTGTATTTGAACTGCAATAAAATGATGACGGATCCATATTTTTCTAATTTTCTTCCTCAATTTTTTCATGAAGTGTTTAATTTACATAATGATTTAATTAATCACGATACAAAATTAACCCTTTAGATACCTGTTTTGATCGTATACCAGTAACTGCTTTTTTGAAAAAATACACTAATTCAATATTCTAAAAACAAATTTGACTTTATTATTAGTATCATCAGCTGATCCATCTGAATAATACATGAGAAGATTGATTTTGGTGCATTTTAACTTTTTGTATAATGTCAGATTGAACAAAAAAGTACGTTGGGACTGTTAACCTACAAGATTTGTACCATAGACTTCCATTATAACCACATTTTTTGATCCCCTCCCCCCCTTTAAATTAAAGTGAAAATAAGTTTTTTTGCACTAATTGTCCTCTGCATTTGACCCTAAATGTAAGTGGTGCCATGGCAGCCCGGGGACCGACTCCAATTCTGAGGTGCCTTGGTCAAGAGCAATGGCAGGAGTATCTGAACATCCATAACATGCATGTTGTTTTAGGAGTATAATAATTATCTTTATGCTGGTTGGTCTCCCACCCTCTGCGCATTATCAGCACAAATTATGTCCCCATATGATAAAATCCACCATCCCCCCTGATTTATTTTTACAACTTGAGTACTCCCATTTACATTTTAAACAGTAGTTTACTCTTTCTCAGTATTTCTTTAAAACAGGCTCTGGATATCGGACTTCAAATGCAAGTTGTTAATATTTGTATTCCGATTTTCATATTTCGGCTTTATTTGATCAGTTTTAGGTAGCTAGTCAATTTAACCAGAAGTAGTTACATGAGTTAGTGGAAAACACTGTTTCTGGCTGTTTCAAAGTTTTAAATTAATACTTTTCAAATGAGAGTCTCATTAAAGGGTCTTTAGTAAACAGTCAATGGCATGAAGACTGAGGCTAAATATTTGCAAACAGATCCTGTTCCAATTCAGGATCCATGAAAAAATGAATTGTTGTTGTTTACAGAAGAAGTCAATTCTTAAGTGTCTATGTTTTCACTTTTAACATAAAGTCAGCTGCATTTGTTAGACTGCAAACTTTTTCAAATACAATTAAGAACAGTAGGTCACTGCAACTAACGTTATTCCAAACTCTGATAGCATCGAAAGCCAGCTTTTTTCTTCTTTTAAAAAAAAAAGCTGTTAGTGATATTCTGATACGCTACATTGTAATGTAAGAAGTAGGCAGGGGCTGTCGGTAGTGTGTAACCCATCCTTATAGTTTTTCTCTTCTACTTTTGTGTAAAAAACGAAAAATATAAAGACACTGTAACATTAAATAAATCCAAAGCTTGACATACATGCCACTTTTAAGGTGAGTCACTTTGCCAAAAGTTGATCACATCAGAATATCGAGAACAAGCTGGAACAAGAACAATGATGAATCATGTGTGGGACTGAACTTGTATGTATTCGAGATAAACATTTGGGGAACTTTGAAATGCAACACAGAAAACCGCAAAACGGATACTTCTCATCTTATCAGATGATATATTTAAAAGTTGCATACACATTTGCCCAGTGCATGGCATGCAGTGTTCCTTGTGCACACTTTAACTGCAAATAAAGCTATTTTAAATGTTGTCAATGTATTCCCTCTTCTTTCAGTATTTTTTTGCACATCAACCTGGCTCATTGTTACAGAAGTATTTCCCTCTGGAGTGACCTTGTCAATGTGACAACAAACATCTCATTCCAAAGTATCAATAAACCATAACATACTGCATTTTGGGATTCAAATCATAGCCAGTCAACTATCTAACTCATCTGTCCCTATGCTTGTGGTTGCTTTTCCATAAAAGTTGTGACAGAAATCACAAGTAATTTAGCTATATTATTTCAGTAATTAATATATTCTACCTTTTTTTTACCTTTCCGTTAGCAATCATTGCTTTCTGCTATTCTGCCATCCTCAAGACAGTGTTGCAGGCTTCAAACAGAAGAAAGCACGGGTCGGTAGTGGTGGTGTTATGTATAGTTGCTGCCTTCATCATCTGCTGGGTACCTTACAATATTTTGGATATAATCGTGTCCCTCAATGAACCTGAAAACTGTAATGCATTGAAACGTGAGATTATTGCCTTAAGTATTTGTCAGATACTTGCTTATTTTCACTGCTGCATGAACCCTATTCTGTATATGCTCTCAGAAAAGTGGCGAAAGCATCTTTTGGATCTTTTTAGCTGCAAGAAAGTCAGGAGGGTGAGAGACAGGAAGAGAACCACTGGCTCTTCTGTTAAGCAGAACGTAGCGTTTAAAGCACAAAGCTCTGCTGTTGTGTTGGAACCAACTTGCAGCTAAACATTCATCGCTAAAATGAAAGCATCAATTAATACTTGATATAATATTTGTTTGAACTAGTTTAACCTATAGTGTTCACATTTCCATAGAGATATTAGGGGGACTACTTTAATGTAATTCTCTATACATTTTTGATCCACTATTTACATTTTGAACAGAAGTTTACGCTTTCCCATGCAGTATTCTTTTAAAACAGACCCTGGATTTCAGACAGGGTGACAAATGCAAGTTATTTATATTTGTATTCAAATCTGCATAGTTTTTTTAATGAGTTTTAGGTAACTCGCTAGTTAATTTAGCTATTATTAGCTTGGTGAGTTGGTTGTAAATACTGTCACTGGCTGTCTTAAAGTTTTATCTTACTCATTAAGGCTAAAGTTTGCAAAAAGTTTGTATCCCTAAGAAAACCATGTAAAGATTCAATGGTGTTGTATAACATTTAATGCTTAGGTATCTATGTTTTACATTTTGCAATAAGCCATACATAAGTCTTTCAACAATGTGACACTATTTGGAAAACATTACGCTCAAATATGAAAAGAACAGTACAACCCCGCCAACATTGCTCTAAACTCTGATAGCATCTAAGGCCAGCTTTTTTTCATTTATTTTGTACTCAAGCTGCAGACCCACAAACAGATATGCTGATACGCTAGATAAGTCCATCCTCACAATCTTTCGCTTGTGTTTTTGCTTTAGTGTTAAAAACAACAAAATACATTACATCATATAACTGATAAATACAAGCTTGAAAGACATGCCACCTTTTGGGGGAGAAATGTCACAAAAGGTTAAGGCAGATGCTATTTGCACCCGGGTGTCTATGGTCAACAATACTATTTGCACCCAGATTTCTATGAGATAATATGTATGTCATTTTTTAATTGTTTTTATTAATTTTAATTTACATTTTTTAAAGATGATATGTTCACTTTGTGTTGCATTTTTAGTTTTTGTTTAATATCAAATATATATCTAAATTATTTATATTGTCACATTAAAGGTAGGGTAGGTACGTTTGAGAAACCGGCTCGAGATCACTAGAATTTGAAAATACACAACCGGAGAAAATCTGCCACTTCCTTATAGAGCCCCTCCTCCAACACACACGAACGCGCACATGACCAATGAGGGCACGAGATAAGTTTGTGCACAGATGGAAGGCTGACAGGCAGGTAGGCCATCCAGTTATTTTAGCCGGGCCGGCTAAAATGATTGGTCGTGCTTTTTACAGTACTACGGCTTCCACAGATGACATTTTTTTATGGATTTTTTGTCAAAGCACTTAAGATATTCGTTGCGATCGGGATGTTAAGAGCATTCCATGGAATATAACAAAAAGTGTATCTCGAGCCGGTTTCTCAAACTTACCTACCCTACCTTTAAAGAGTCTTGCAAGCAAAATAAAAATATTTTCCTCTCCAAAGAATCATTTTTCTTGTAACCAATTTGGAACTTGAAACAATATAAAATATGTTTATTTTTTATTGATAATATAACTATCCATATCATTTTCATGTTTTACAATAAAATACAACAACAAATATTTCTGGACTGTCTCCTGTTGCTCTTTCTATACAATGTTATAAAAGCAAAACAGCAACAATAAATATGTCACCATTTTTTTGTTAATCTTAATATATTCCTTCCTTTACTGAATTTATGATGCAACACCTCTGATTAAGGTGATATATATATATATATATATATATATATATATATATATATATATATATAATCATGTCCCTCAATGAACCTGAAAACTGTTATGCATCGAACCGTGTGATTATTGCCTTAAATATTTGTAATGTACTTGCTCATTCTCACTGCGTCATGAACCCTATTCTGTATATGCTCTCAGAAAAGTGGCGAAAGCATCTTTTGGGTCATTTTAGCTGCAAGAAAGTCAGGAGGGTGAGAGACAGAAAGAGAACCACTGGCTCTTCTGTTAAGCAGAACGTAGCTTTTAAAGCACAAAGCTCTGCTGTTGTGTTGGAACCAACCTGCAGCTAGACATTCATCGCTAAAATGAAAACATCAATTAATACTTAGTATAATATTTGTTTTGAACTAGTTTAACCTATGGTGTTCACATTTCCTTAACAATATTAGGGTGACTACTTTAATGTAAGTCTCTATAAATGTAGACAGACCTAACTTGTCAATTTTTAACAGAAGTTTACGCTTTCTTAGTATTTTCTTAAAGGTCTCCTATCATGCAAAATTCACTTTTTGATGTCTTTTATACATAAATATGTGTCCCCGGTGTGTCAGGAAACTCACAAAGTGTCAGAAAACAAAACCCTCTTTCTTTTCCTCCGTACCCAAATCTCTAAAAACGGAGGTACAACGGAGCTGATCCAGATTTGCTGGCAATATGACGTAATATCGGAAATGTAGGCTGGCTTTACACCCACGGCCCTATCAGAAACGTCGCTATCAGAAACAATGTGCAACGTGTTTTGGAAGTAATACGGTCTTTGTTTACATTAGCAAGCATCGCTCACACTCGGAGCTAACCTGTACTGGAGAGAGTAAGTGTAAAAAATCAGGATATAAAAAGGTACTCACCTTGTGGTAAACCAGCAAGAGAAAAAGCATTTGAGCTCCATACTGTTTCAGAAATAATCCTTAATGTGGTTTTGAACATGATATGGCGTTTAATCATGGCAGCATTTAGTTGTATCTGGGTAGAATTCTCCTGATCAGATACTCAGCATAAGCTCCCCCCCCCCCTTTTTTTAAATGTTCTTATTTTATAAAGCTTTAGACCCAGAATCAGCACTTCTAACAGGGCTGAAATAGAGGGATACGAGGGATGTCTAAAATGCATGATCTGTTTGGTATTTTGAGCCAAACGCATCATAGACATGTTTTTTATATATTTTTATATATCTGAGGCCCATAATATATGCCTAAAGATAGCATGATAGGAGAACTTTAAATTAGCTATCCTAGATTTGGGACAGGGTGACGAATGCAAGTTAATTTAGCTCCATTCGCTTTTTAAGTTGGTTCTAAAAATGGTTCTAAAAATGATATGTGTTGTACATTATTTAATCAAACATGTAAACCAATTCCATTTATTTCCCCCTTTTTAATTTCCAATCAAGTTTTGTGCTTGAAAAAAATCAGCTCTGTATCAGTTGGTAAATATTCATGTGATTTCAAATTCATGTTGATACATTGATTATGCATTGCACTGTAGATAATATGTGAAACACTTCTTCACTGCATTTGACTTGTTTCATATTAAATCATCTATCTCAGTTGTTACTGTAGTTGTTATATTGTCACCTTTAGGAGTCTTACAAACAAAACAGAACATCATTTATTTTCAAAATGTTATATATATTTGTTTTGATAGATTTGGAATTTGTAAAAAAATTGTTTTTATTTGCCTGAACATATCATCATCATCATCATCATCATCATTCATCATCATTTCCATGCTACTATAAACAAGATCAAAACATATTTCTGGAGTGTATCCTTCCTTCCTGCTGTTTCTATGTTATGTTTTAAAAGCAGAACATCACCAATATACACGTCACCAATTTTGGTTAATCTTAACATATCATGCCTTCACTGGAATGATGAAGCAACACCTCTGAATAAATTAAAACCAAAGGCGGAGTTACTGCATGAGTTTGCTCTTTTATTGCTCAACTTCTCCATCACAATCATATTCACCACATGAAGTGACAGTCGTTGATCAGGGTAAGTTGCTTAATATTTACTGTAATTGATTTCCATATTTAAGGGCAATGTTCTTACTACATAATTGTTTTCTGTATTGTTATATTTTTCTAGGAGTTACTTTTTAAAACTAAATTTTACTGAAGGTGAAAGATATCTGCTCAATTTGCCAATTACATTTTTCTGCTTATGTTTCCTAGAAAACAACTTACAATGGCATTCAACAACTCCACAGTAAACTTTGAATACAGCTCTGAAGTCTGTAAGATGGTGTTTGACTTGAAAACTTTTGAAATCTACTCATGCATTTTGATCTTCATCCTCAGTATCATAGGAAACTGCCTCCTCTTATATGTCCTCTTTCTCTATGAGAACTTAAAAAATGTCACAAATCTATTTGTCCTGAACCTTGCCTGCTCCGATTTGATGATCACAGTCACACTTCCTTTCTGGGCCGTCTATCAGCTGCAGGACTGGGTCTTTGGTCATTTTGCCTGCACATTTGTGATAGTGACAAAGATTGTTGGTTTGTACAGTAGCGTCATTCTACTGACTGCCATGACTGTGGACCGTTTCATAACTGTGGTGCTGCACAACATGCCAATAAACAAAGTAAGGAGGCAGAGGTTTGCAGCATTGAGCTGTGCAGCTGCATGGATCATCAGCATTTCTGTTTCTATACATGTTGCTACTAGAGTCACGGTGAAAGACTGGGGTGGTCGTTCCATGTGTTTATCTAATGTGGACTTTGCATTTGATCTTACAGTGTCTGTGCTCTTCTTCTTCCTGTTATCCATCATTGTTTTCTGCTATTCTGCCATCATCAAGACAGTGTTGCAGGCTTCAAACAGAAGAAAGCACAGGACAGTAGTGGTGGTGTTATGTATAGTTGCTGCCTTCATCATCTGCTGGGTACCTTACAATATTTTCTTTATAATCAGGTCCTTCTATAAACCTAAAAACTGTTATGCATCGAAACGTGAGATTATTGCCTTTATTATTTGTAATGTACTTGCTTATTCTCACTGCTGTATGAACCCTATTCTGTATATGATCTCAGAAAAGTGGCGAAAGCATCTTTTGGATCTTTTTAGCTGCAAGAAAGTCAGGAGGGTGAGAGACAGGAAGAGAACCACTGGCTCTTCTGTTAAGCAGAACGTAGCGTTTAAAGCACAAAGCTCTGTTGTTGTGTTGGAACCAACCTGCAGCTAGACATTCATCGGTAAAATGAAAACATCAATTAATACTTAGTATAATATTTGTTTTGAACTAGTTTAACCTATAGTGTTCACATTTCCTTAAAGATATTAAGGGGACTACTTTAATGTAAGTCTCTATAACTGTAGACCTAACATGTCAGTTTACGCTTTCTCAGTATTCTTTTTACATTTGCTATCCTAGATTTGGGACAGGGTGACACATGAGAGTTTATTTAGCTTCATTAGCTTTGTAAGATGGTTCTAAAAATGAGTTGGTTCTAAAAATGGTTCTAAAAATGATATGTGATGTACTATTTATTCAAACATGTAAACCAATTCCATTTATGCCCCTTTAAATTTCCAATCAAGTTTTGTGCTTGAAAAAAAATCAGCTCTGTATCAGTTGGTAAACATTCATGTGATTTCAAATTCATGTTGATACATTGATTATGCATTGCACTGTAGATAATATGTGAAACACTTCTTCACTGCATGTTACTTAATGGTTTCATATTAAATCATCTATCTCAGTTGTTACTGTAGTTGTTATATTGTCACCTTTAGGAGTCTTGCAAACAAAACAGAACATCATTTATTTTCAAAATGTTATATATATTTGTTTTGATAGATTTGGAATTTGTAAAAAATGTGTTTTTATTTGCCTGAACATATCATCATCATCATCATCATCATATCATCATCATCATCATCATCATCATCATCATCATCTTCATCATCATCATCATTTCCATGCTTCTATAAACAAGATCAAAACATATTTCTGGAGTGTATCCTTCCTTCCTGCTGTTTCTATGTTATGTTTTAAAAGCAGAACATCACCAATATACACGTCACCAATTGTGGTTAATCTTAACATCATGCCTTCACTGGAATGATGAAGCAACACCTCTGAATAAATTAAAACCAAAGGCGGAGTTACTGCATGAGTTTGCTCTTTTATTGCTCAACTTCTCCATCACAATCATATTCACCACATGAAGTGACAGTCGTTGATCAGGGTAAGTTGCTTAATATTTACTGTAATTGATTTCCATATTTAAGGGCAATGTTCTTACTACATAATTGTTTTCTGTATTGTTATATTTTTCTAGGAGTTACTTTTTAAAACAACATTTTACTGAAGGTTAAAAATATCTGCTCAATTTGCCAATTCCATTTTTCTGCTTATGTTTCCCAGAAAACAACGTACAATGGCATTCAACAACTCCACAGTGAACTTCGAATATGAAGACTACATGTTCGAATATGAAGACTACAGCTCTGAAGTCTGTGAGAGGGTGGTGGTCATGGAAACCTTTGAAATCTACTCATACATTTTGATCTTCATCCTCAGTATCATAGGAAACTGCCTCCTCTTATATGTCCTCTTTCTCTATGAGAACTTAAAAAATGTCACAAATCTATTCGTCCTGAACCTTGCCTGCTCCGATTTGATGATCACAGTCACACTTCCTTTCTGGGCCGTCATGCTGCTGCAGGACTGGGTCTTTGGTGATTTTGCCTGCACTTTTGTGAAATCGGCACAGATTGTTGGTTTGTACAGTAGCATCATTCTAATGACTGCCATGACTGTGGACCGTTTCATAACTGTGGTGCTGCACAACATGCCAAGAAACAAAGTAAGGAGGCAGAGGTTTGCAGCATTGAGCTGTGCAGCTGCATGGATCATCAGCATTTCTGTTTCTATACATGTTGCTACTAGAGTCACGGTGGAAGACTGGGGTGGTCGTTCGGTGTTCGATTCGGACTTCTTATGTGGACTATGATTTTAACCTTGCAGTGTCTCTGCTCTTCTTCTTCCTGTTATCCATCATTGTTTTCTGCTATTCTGCCATCCTCAAGACAGTGTTGCAGGCTTCAAACAGAAGAAAGCACAGGACAGTAGTGGTGGTGTTATGTATAGTTGCTGCCTTCATCATCTGCTGGTTACCTTACAATATTTTGGATATAATCATGTCCCTCAATGAACCTGAAAACTGTAATGCATTGAAACGTGAGATTATTGCCTTAAGTATTTGTCAGATACTTGCTTATTTCACTGCTGTATGAACCCTATTCTGTATATGCTCTCAGAAAAGTGGCGAAAGCATCTTTTGGATCTTTTTAGCTGCAAGAAAGTCAGGAGGGTGAGAGACAGGAAGAGAACCACTGGCTCTTCTGTTAAGCAGAACGTAGCGTTTAAAGCACAAAGCTCTGCTGTTGTGTTGGAACCAACTTGCAGCTAAACATTCATCGCTAAAATGAAAGCATCAATTAATACTTGATATAATATTTGTTTGAACTAGTTTAACCTATAGTGTTCACATTTCCATAGAGATATTAGGGGGACTACTTTAATGTAATTCTCTATACATTTTTGATCCACTATTTACATTTTGAACAGAAGTTTACGCTTTCCCATGCAGTATTCTTTTAAAACAGACCCTGGATTTCAGACAGGGTGACAAATGCAAGTTATTTATATTTGTATTCAAATCTGCATAGTTTTTTTAATGAGTTTTAGGTAACTCGCTAGTTAATTTAGCTATTATTAGCTTGGTGAGTTGGTTGTAAATACTGTCACTGGCTGTCTTAAAGTTTTATCTTACTCATTAAGGCTAAAGTTTGCAAAAAGTTTGTATCCCTAAGAAAACCATGTAAAGATTCAATGGTGTTGTATAACATTTAATGCTTAGGTATCTATGTTTTACATTTTGCAATAAGCCATACATAAGTCTTTCAACAATGTGACACTATTTGGAAAACATTACGCTCAAATATGAAAAGAACAGTACAACCCCGCCAACATTACTCTAAACTCTGATAGCATCTAAGGCCAGCTTTTTTTTCATTTATTTTGTACTCAAGCTGCAGACCCACAAACAGATATGCTGATACGCTAGATAAGTCCATCCTCACAGTCTTTCGCTTGTGTTTTTGCTTTAGTGTTAAAAACAACAAAATACATTACATCATATAACTGATAAATACAAGCTTGAAAGACATGCCACCTTTTGGGGGAGAAATGTCACAAAAGGTTAAGGCAGATGCTATTTGCACCCGGGTGTCTATGGTCAACAATACTATTTGCACCCAGATTTCTATGAGATAATATGTATGTCATTTTTTAATTATTTTTATTAATTTTAATTTACATTTTTTAAAGATGATATGTTCACTTTGTGTTGCATTTTTAGTTTTGTTTAATATCAAATATATATCTAAATTATTTATATTGTCACATTAAAGGTAGGGTAGGTACGTTTGAGAAACCGGCTCGAGATCGCTAGAATTTGAAAATACACAACCGGAGAAAATCTGCCACTTCCTTATAGAGCCCCTCCTCCAACACACACGAACGCGCACATGACCAATGAGGGCACGAGATAAGTTTGTGCACAGATGGAAGGCTGACAGGCAGGTAGGCCATCCAGTTATTTTAGCCGGGCCGGCTAAAATGATTGGTCGTGCTTTTTACAGTACTACGGCTTCCACAGATGACATTTTTTTATGGATTTTTTGTCAAAGCACTTAAGATATTCGTTGCGATCGGGATGTTAAGAGCATTCCATGGAATATAACAAAAAGTGTATCTCGAGCCGGTTTCTCAAACTTACCTACCCTACCTTTAAAGAGTCTTGCAAGCAAAATAAAAATATTTTCCTCTCCAAAGAATCATTTTTCTTGTAACCAATTTGGAACTTGAAACAATATAAAATATGTTTATTTTTTATTGATAATATAACTATCCATATCATTTTCATGTTTTACAATAAAATACAACAACAAATATTTCTGGACTGTCTCCCTGTTGCTCTTTCTATACAATGTTATAAAAGCAAAACAGCAACAATAAATATGTCACCATTTTTTTGTTAATCTTAATATATTCCTTCCTTTACTGAATTTATGATGCAACACCTCTGATTAAGGTGATATATATATATATAATATATATATATATATATATATATATATAATCATGTCCCTCAATGAACCTGAAAACTGTTATGCATCGAACCGTGTGATTATTGCCTTAAATATTTGTAATGTACTTGCTCATTCTCACTGCGTCATGAACCCTATTCTGTATATGCTCTCAGAAAAGTGGCGAAAGCATCTTTTGGGTCATTTTAGCTGCAAGAAAGTCAGGAGGGTGAGAGACAGAAAGAGAACCACTGGCTCTTCTGTTAAGCAGAACGTAGCTTTTAAAGCACAAAGCTCTGCTGTTGTGTTGGAACCAACCTGCAGCTAGACATTCATCGCTAAAATGAAAACATCAATTAATACTTAGTATAATATTTGTTTTGAACTAGTTTAACCTATGGTGTTCACATTTCCTTAACAATATTAGGGTGACTACTTTAATGTAAGTCTCTATAAATGTAGATAGACCTAACTTGTCAATTTTAACAGAAGTTTACGCTTTCTTAGTATTTTCTTAAAGGTCTCCTATCATGCAAAATTCACTTTTTGATGTCTTTTATACATAAATATGTGTCCCCGGGTGTGTCAGGAAACTCACAAAGTGTCAGAAAACAAAACCCTCTTTCTTTTCCTCCGTACCCAAATCTCTAAAAACGGAGGTACAACGGAGCTGATCCAGATTTGCTGGCAATATGACGTAATATCGGAAATGTAGGCTGGCTTTACACCCACGGCCCTATCAGAAACGTCGCTATCAGAAACAATGTGCAACGTGTTTTGGAAGTAATACGGTCTTTGTTTACATTAGCAAGCATCGCTCACACTCGGAGCTAACCTGTACTGGAGAGAGTAAGTGTAAAAAATCAGGATATAAAAAGGTACTCACCTTGTGGTAAACCAGCAAGAGAAAAAGCATTTGAGCTCCATACTGTTTCAGAAATAATCCTTAATGTGGTTTTGAACATGATATGGCGTTTAATCATGGCAGCATTTAGTTGTATCTGGGTAGAATTCTCCTGATCAGATACTCAGCATAAGCTCCCCCCCCCCCCCCTTTTTTTAAATGTTCTTATTTTATAAAGCTTTAGACCCAGAATCAGCACTTCTAACAGGGCTGAAATAGAGGGATACGAGGGATGTCTAAAATGCATGATCTGTTTGGTATTTTGAGCCAAACGCATCATAGACATGTTTTTTATATATTTTTATATATCTGAGGCCCATAATATATGCCTAAAGATAGCATGATAGGAGAACTTTAAATTAGCTATCCTAGATTTGGGACAGGGTGACAAATGCAAGTTAATTTAGCTCCATTCGCTTTTTAAGTTGGTTCTAAAAATGGTTCTAAAAATGATATGTGTTGTACATTATTTAATCAAACATGTAAACCAATTCCATTTATTTCCCCCTTTTAATTTCCAATCAAGTTTTGTGCTTGAAAAAAAATCAGCTCTGTATCAGTTGGTAAATATTCATGTGATTTCAAATTCATGTTGATACATTGATTATGCATTGCACTGTAGATAATATGTGAAACACTTCTTCACTGCATTTGACTTGTTTCATATTAAATCATCTATCTCAGTTGTTACTGTAGTTGTTATATTGTCACCTTTAGGAGTCTTACAAACAAAACAGAACATCATTTATTTTCAAAATGTTATATATATTTGTTTTGATAGATTTGGAATTTGTAAAAAAATTGTTTTTATTTGCCTGAACATATCATCATCATCATCATCATCATCATCATCATCATCATTTCCATGCTACTATAAACAAGATCAAAACATATTTCTGGAGTGTATCCTTCCTTCCTGCTGTTTCTATGTTATGTTTTAAAAGCAGAACATCACCAATATACACGTCACCAATTTTGGTTAATCTTAACATATTCATGCCTTCACTGGAATGATGAAGCAACACCTCTGAATAAATTAAAACCAAAGGCGGAGTTACTGCATGAGTTTGCTCTTTTATTGCTCAACTTCTCCATCACAATCATATTCACCACATGAAGTGACAGTCGTTGATCAGGGTAAGTTGCTTAATATTTACTGTAATTGATTTCCATATTTAAGGGCAATGTTCTTACTACATAATTGTTTTCTGTATTGTTATATTTTTCTAGGAGTTACTTTTTAAAACTAAATTTTACTGAAGGTGAAAGATATCTGCTCAATTTGCCAATTACATTTTTCTGCTTATGTTTCCTAGAAAACAACTTACAATGGCATTCAACAACTCCACAGTAAACTTTGAATACAGCTCTGAAGTCTGTAAGATGGTGTTTGACTTGAAAACTTTTGAAATCTACTCATGCATTTTGATCTTCATCCTCAGTATCATAGGAAACTGCCTCCTCTTATATGTCCTCTTTCTCTATGAGAACTTAAAAAATGTCACAAATCTATTTGTCCTGAACCTTGCCTGCTCCGATTTGATGATCACAGTCACACTTCCTTTCTGGGCCGTCTATCAGCTGCAGGACTGGGTCTTTGGTCATTTTGCCTGCACATTTGTGATAGTGACAAAGATTGTTGGTTTGTACAGTAGCGTCATTCTACTGACTGCCATGACTGTGGACCGTTTCATAACTGTGGTGCTGCACAACATGCCAATAAACAAAGTAAGGAGGCAGAGGTTTGCAGCATTGAGCTGTGCAGCTGCATGGATCATCAGCATTTCTGTTTCTATACATGTTGCTACTAGAGTCACGGTGAAAGACTGGGGTGGTCGTTCCATGTGTTTATCTAATGTGGACTTTGCATTTGATCTTACAGTGTCTGTGCTCTTCTTTTTCCTGTTATCCATCATTGTTTTCTGCTATTCTGCCATCATCAAGACAGTGTTGCAGGCTTCAAACAGAAGAAAGCACAGGACAGTAGTGGTGGTGTTATGTATAGTTGCTGCCTTCATCATCTGCTGGGTACCTTACAATATTTTCTTTATAATCAGGTCCTTCTATAAACCTAAAAACTGTTATGCATCGAAACGTGAGATTATTGCCTTTATTATTTGTAATGTACTTGCTTATTCTCACTGCTGTATGAACCCTATTCTGTATATGATCTCAGAAAAGTGGCGAAAGCATCTTTTGGATCTTTTTAGCTGCAAGAAAGTCAGGAGGGTGAGAGACAGGAAGAGAACCACTGGCTCTTCTGTTAAGCAGAACGTAGCGTTTAAAGCACAAAGCTCTGTTGTTGTGTTGGAACCAACCTGCAGCTAGACATTCATCGGTAAAATGAAAACATCAATTAATACTTAGTATAATATTTGTTTTGAACTAGTTTAACCTATAGTGTTCACATTTCCTTAAAGATATTAAGGGGACTACTTTAATGTAAGTCTCTATAACTGTAGACCTAACATGTCAGTTTACGCTTTCTCAGTATTCTTTTTACATTTGCTATCCTAGATTTGGGACAGGGTGACACATGAGAGTTTATTTAGCTTCATTAGCTTTGTAAGATGGTTCTAAAAATGAGTTGGTTCTAAAAATGGTTCTAAAAATGATATGTGATGTACTATTTATTCAAACATGTAAACCAATTCCATTTATTTTCCCCTTTTAAATTTCCAATCAAGTTTTGTGCTTGAAAAAAAATCAGCTCTGTATCAGTTGGTAAACATTCATGTGATTTCAAATTCATGTTGATACATTGATTATGCATTGCACTGTAGATAATATGTGAAACACTTCTTCACTGCATGTTACTTAATGGTTTCATATTAAATCATCTATCTCAGTTGTTACTGTAGTTGTTATATTGTCACCTTTAGGAGTCTTGCAAACAAAACAGAACATCATTTATTTTCAAAATGTTATATATATTTGTTTTGATAGATTTGGAATTTGTAAAAAATGTGTTTTTATTTGCCTGAACATATCATCATCATCATCATCATCATCATCATCATCATCATCACCATCTTCATCATCATCATCATTTCCATGCTTCTATAAACAAGATCAAAACATATTTCTGGAGTGTATCCTTCCTTCCTGCTGTTTCTATGTTATGTTTTAAAAGCAGAACATCACCAATATACACGTCACCAATTGAGGTTAATCTTAACATCATGCCTTCACTGGAATGATGAAGCAACACCTCTGAATAAATTAAAACCAAAGGCGGAGTTACTGCATGAGTTTGCTCTTTTATTGCTCAACTTCTCCATCACAATCATATTCACCACATGAAGTGACAGTCGTTGATCAGGGTAAGTTGCTTAATATTTACTGTAATTGATTTCCATATTTAAGGGCAATGTTCTTACTACATAATTGTTTTCTGTATTGTTATATTTTTCTAGGAGTTACTTTTTAAAACAACATTTTACTGAAGGTTAAAAATATCTGCTCAATTTGCCAATTCCATTTTTCTGCTTATGTTTCCCAGAAAACAACGTACAATGGCATTCAACAACTCCACAGTGAACTTCGAATATGAAGACTACATGTTCGAATATGAAGACTACAGCTCTGAAGTCTGTGAGAGGGTGGTGGTCATGGAAACCTTTGAAATCTACTCATACATTTTGATCTTCATCCTCAGTATCATAGGAAACTGCCTCCTCTTATATGTCCTCTTTCTCTATGAGAACTTAAAAAATGTCACAAATCTATTTGCCCTGAACCTTGCCTGCTCCGATTTGATGTTCACAGTCACACTTCCATTCTGGGCCGTCTATCTGCAGCTGCAGGAGTGGGTCTTTGGTCATTTTGCCTGCACATTTGTGATAGTGACAGAGATTGTTGGTGTGTACAGTAGCATCATTCTAATGACTGCCATGACTGTGGACCGTTTCATAACTGTGGTGCTGCACAACATGCCAAGAAACAAAGTAAGGAGGCAGAGGTTTGCAGCATTGAGCTGTGCAGCTGCATGGATCATCAGCATTTCTGTTTCTATACATGTTGCTACTAGAGTCACGGTGGAAGGCTGGGGTGGTCATTCCAGCTGTTTATTTTATGTGGACTTTGCATTTCATCTTACAGTGTCTCTGCTCTTCGTCTTTCCGTTAGCCATCATTGTTTTCTGCTACTCTGCCATCCTCAAGGCAGTGTTGCAGGCTTCAAACAGAAGAAAGCGCAGGACGGTAGTGGTGGTGTTATGTATAGTTGCTATCGGGATGTTAAGAGCATTCCATGGAATATAACAAAAAGTGTATCTCGAGCCGGTTTCTCAAACTTACCTACCCCACCTTTAAGGTTAACCTGGTATTTTTACTACATTTATTTTAGTTACTTTACAGATTTGGATTAAAGGTGGGGTAGGTACATTTGAGAAACCGGCTCGAGATCGCTAGAATTTGAAAATACACAACCGGAGAAAATCTGCCACTTCCTTATAGAGCCCCTCCTCCAACACACACGAACGCGCACATGACCAATGAGGGCACGAGATAAGTTTGTGCACAGATGGAAGGCTGACAGGCAGGTAGGCCATCCAGTTATTTTAGCCGGGCCGGCTAAAATGATTGGTCGTATTTTTTACAGTATTACGGCTTCCACAGATGAAATTATTTTATGGATTTTTTGTCAAAGCACTTAAGATATTCATTGCTATCGGGATGTTAAGAGCATTCCATGGAATATAACAAAAAGTGTATCTCGAGCCGGTTTCTCAAACTTACCTACCCCACCTTTAATGATGTGAAATAAAAACAACCCTTAAATCAGACTTTAGTTACACCTGAGTAAAATTCAGTGAAGGTGATTGTCAAGTGCAAACAATCAGGCGAGATATTTGATAGTTGGTGCTTGAGAAGACAACAAATGTATCTGCAGATCCCTAAAGCATATTCATTACTCGTTATTCTCTAATTGTTCATCAAAAACTGTATATAATGGCTATTTTGCACATCCCTTTCAAGATTTCAAGATTTTCAAAGGTTTATTGAAATATCATATACACAACTATGGTGTAGTTATGCAATGATGACAAACTTGGGTCATAGGTTCCTCAACTAGAGATCTATCAATATGTGTGTACCTCCACCATTAACCTGTTAAGCCCTGAGCCTGTTTTTCAGGTCTCAGGCTCGAAAATGACATTCCCAGAACAAATGACCATATCTTCCCTTCTAAAAGGGTTAAATTAATAATCTTTTTTCTCAAAGTAATGATAAACCTGTGAGTTGCATGTAGAAAAGTCAGAATCAATATAGATGTTTTTTATTTTAAAAAAATTCAGATTTTACATAGTAAAAAACTGTAAATTATAGTGTCCGTGCAAAAATCTTTTTTACTTATAGTGATATAGAAGATTGATGCAAAACAAGTGAAATGTGACCTTTTTAGAGAGATTTAGCCAAAAACCCCCACTTCTGGGGTCATTTGGGTGGATTTTACCTATCTCTGGCCCCCCTTGCTCGATTTTGATGAATGAAATCTCTTTATAACCGCTAGAGCCAATGGAATCGAGGGAAAGTTATATACACACCAAAACGTTAACAAATAAGGAGTGAGAGTGACGCGTTACCAAAACCGGAAGCTGCATACACTCTGGTGGCTACCATTAGCAGCTAACTTTTCCGCTCCGATTTTTACATAAAAAATGGAATTATGGATTATAAATAATTTCTTCAAACGCACAGGTACATTATCAACCTACGGATCAACAGTTGTAGCATTTTATTTTTCGTTTTAATGCCATTGAACACGTCTTTTGACCTAATTGACAGCTACGGTAAGACGATCTGCCGTAAAAGCTCCGTAAAGGTACGTGTTGTGATGTCTGTGTTTGCTTCCCTGTCGCAAGTTCGGATCGCTCAGTGATGATACTATACCTAAATAATCCGTGGAGTCTCAGCTTTAATCGGCTATATTGTATGTGCAGCTAAGATAAGTAATAAGGGTATTTTTATCTTGAATTGTGTGCCGCAGTGCGTTCGAATTTTTTCGCTCAGGGGTCATTTAGACGCTTCTTATGAGACTTGTGTTTTGTTTTAGTAAAAATGGTTCATATCTTCAGTTAGCTGAGATTCTTCCCGTTAATCTGGTGCTTCACATTAATAGTTTCATAAATGTTAAGAAGCCCTGAGACATTATCTCGAAAAAAAAACGGTGGGAGGGGTCCAATGGGGGGACCGCCATGCTTAAGAGGTTAACAGGTTAATAAAAAACAATAATATCAAAACAAAATATTATGACTAACTTTATTGTGAAATTAAAACAGAACGGTAAAAGAATAGTTTCCGGTCTATTCTGAGGCCCGATCTCTGTAGATAAATAAACAGTTTGTGTAATATTTAATGCAGCCGAACCATTCATTACAATGCATTCATGTGATGACTTTCAAAGAGTAAAGCAAGCACTGCTGAATAAAGTATGATTTTATCTTTTACGAAACGTTTTTTTTTTCATATGGAATGCAGTTGGAGGTCAACCAATCACAGAGCTTGAGAACTAATCACGGGGTTTGTCAAACAAAGCACATGGTGTAGTCCTAAACGATAGCTGAGGATTCTGGGTAGTGTAGTGTCTTCTGCCATTCTAAACTCCGAAAAAATATTTGTTTCTCCGAATCGAAGGGGAAAAATACAAAGCATTGCACACAATTTAAACCAATCAATGTTGTGTAATTAACAAGGATAATCTGGTGTTTTTGAGTTGATGAGTAGTGCAGATATCACTGTAAAATCAATCGACAGTAAGGAGAATAGTTACTTCCGGGTGTAAAATCCTCCGTTATCCAATGGAAATGGACGCTCACATTGCCTTTAAATGCCGCCGACATGGACCGATGCGGTGCTTCCCTGAGCGTCAAATACCGCCGCCGATGGGAATACATTGCAATCAGTTGAAAGCTCTTTGCGTCCATTTATGAAGCTGAAGGAGCCTCGGCGTGTCCCAACTGCACGCCACGGGACCCTGACCAAGCGTCGCTCCTGGAAGTTTAAGGAGTGATAGTGTGTTGGCATGGATCATCAGCATTTCTTTTTCTGTATATGCTGCTACCAAAGTCACGGTGGAAGAGAGGGGTGGTCGTTCCATGTGCACGAAGATTTTAAATGACGAAATCGGATATAAACTTGCAGTGTCTCTGCTCTTCTTCTTCCTGTTATCCATCATTTTTTTCTGCTATTCTGCCATCCTCAAGACAGTGTTGCAGGCTTCAAACAGAAGAAAGCACAGGACAGTAGTGGTGGTGTTATGTATAGTTACTGCCTTCATCATCTGCTGGGTACCTTACATGATTTTGGATATAATCCTGTCCCTCAATGAACCTAAAAACTGTTTTGCAAGGCAACGCCTGAATATTGCCTTTAGTATTTGTTATGTACTTGCTCATTCTCACTGCCTCATGAACCCTATTCTGTATATGCTCTCAGAAAAGTGGCGAAAGCATCTTTTGGATCTTTTTAGCTGCAAGAAAGTCAGGAGGGTGAGAGACAGAAAGAGAACCACTGGCTCTTGTGTTAAGCAGAAAGTAGCTTTTATATAACAAAGCTTTGCTGTTGGGTCAGAACCAATGCAGACATTCATTGCTGCAATGAAAACATCAGTACAAGCTTATAGTCATTTCATATTTGTATTGAATTAGTTACACCTATCTTTTAGGATATTAGGGGACTATTTTATGATTCTCTGTAAACGTAGGAGTACTCGAGTTGAAGGGGGATGAGGGGGGATGGCATCCCCCTGAAATAAAAATGGTCAAAAATCATCCCCCTTCTAAAACTGCCTTCCCCCTTTCCATCCCTTATGTCATTTTATCAATGAACGTGGCACTGGTATTACTGCTATTTCAACATTAATTGTGCGCATATTGAGTAAAATACTGTGGGCGAGGGAGCACGCACACATGCAATGACATTTTTACCAAGTCACTGACGCTATGCTATGCGAGTGCCCTAGAGGGCGCCAGAGCGCCGTGATGCGCCTGTTTGATTGATGCCAGAAGCTGCATAGCAGCACTAGCGCAGGTAACGGTCATCACAATGGCCAAGCGACCAGGAGGACAACGCGATCTGAGGGACTTCATATTTAAAAGACTAAAAATAACATTTCAGGTAAGTCGAGAGTCAGTAATCTTAGTCATTACTCATTACTTTAGTCACCAAAGGCGGAATCTATGGACATAAGCAGCAATAACAACTTAGTTTGGAGTTTAGCTACGTTTTTCTCGTGTTAGCTAGCTAGCTAACTAATGCTAGCTAGCTAGCTAAAAGATGAGGACTTGAACTTCATTAGCTAACTAGGCTAGCATTAACGTCAGCTAATCATGTTAAAAAGAGGAACACGACAAGGGACCCTGACATAACGTCAACATAGGCCGAGTTGGGAGTGAGAATGTGTTGATTCAGAAGCTAACAGAATTGAAGGTTTGATAACTATTAATTTTAAGATAATTAACTCTTTCCCAGTGCATTTTTGGGCATTTCTATTCATCTCTGGAGACTCACAGAATATTTTGTTATATGAATATTTAAATAGTGATATTAAAAGGAAGGTGAGAAACTCCTTTTTCAGCCCCAAAACTGTTATTAGCCTATTATATCCAAACTTGAATGTTGGGCATTTTAATGAAAATATGTAGTTTTCTTAAAAATCAACTAGAAGAGTAATGTCACATGCTTGCATAAGAAGTCTGCTCAGTCATTGTAACAAAACCATAATGACCTTGTTTTCCTCACATAGAGGACAACCATGGCCAGGAAGCAGGACATGACACAGCAGGAGAGCGAAGAGCTAGAGGAGGAACAGGTTTGATCATTCTTAATTCTACATGTTGGGTTAAGACACTGTTATTTTTCAATTGGCCTAATACAGCTCATTATGTCAGTGGACAAGAGGCAAATTAGTTTTATTATCGTTTTTGTTTTTGTAGTGGAAAGAAAAAGAGAGGAGGAAGCAGCAGCAGGGCAAGATAGTGCTGAAGAAGATAGTGCAGAAGAAACAAGCATCCCAGATTCTGACGGCCCAAGTTACCAGGGAGAGAGCAATAATGATCAAGATATCCCTGAATGCTGGACATCTAACATGTTTAGAGAGAAAACTAAGCAATACCCATGGCTAATATGCCAAAAAAAAAACTTGGTTGTCTAACTTGCCAGAAGATAAAAGCAGTTGGGCCAAATGCTGGTGGGAGCCAGGTGCATATTGCTGACGAGTGGTCTAAAGTTAAAGTGACAGCCTATGGTGCAACGAGAGCAGCACAGCTGCAGTCTCTTCGGAAGAAGATACACAAGCATAGAATGTCAGACTATCATCAAGCAGCTGAGAAAACCATGGAAACGGCAAAAGAAAAAAGAATGGAAACGTTGACTTCAGATATGCAGAGGGATCACTTCTTAACTACTGATCGAGTATTTCGCACAGTTTACAAGATTGTGAAATCCGCAAGGCCTTTCACAGATCTACCAACTGATATTGATCTGCAAGTCATGAATGGACTTGACATGGTGTAGTGGAAAACTTTATACAAGTGCATACTTAAAACTTTATATGTAATGGCAAACTCTATATGTAGTGGAAACTTTATATGATGTGCAAACCAACTTTATGTGTTACCTAATATGGTAAAATGCTATGCAGTTGTTCCATGAGGATGTATTTTAATCCATGCCCTCTGTTCAACATATAACTAGCCTTAAGGATGTCTGGGGGTGAGACACAGAGTCGTGAGCAAAAGTGAAGAAGTGTCTCAAACAAGTTCCTGTGTTTGTTCCTTGTCTTACAATGAGTTCCTACTTTCTTGGTTATATCTGTCGTGACCTCACAATGAGTTCCTGCTGTCCTCACTTGCACCTGGCTTTAACCCACAATGTGTTCCTACTTTCAACACTTCTATCTGTCTTAAACCAGTTCCTGTCTTTAACTACACTGTAAAAAAAAAAATTGTAAAAAAACGGAAATTTTCTGGCGACAAGGGCGCCAGAAAATGTCCGTTAAAAAAAGGAAAAAAACTGTAAAATAAAATACGGAGATAACATGTAAAAAAAAGTTACTTACCTTACCACAAGTAGAGTCTATTACTGTAATTTTACATGAAATCTTTTTATTTTAACATATATTATTTGTTAGAATAGAGTCATAAACCTCTAGAAAACGGAATAATTATCTTTAAAAAATGATAAAAAAAAGCTAAAATACATAAAATTACTTTTATTATTACAAAAAAGTACCGTGTATCTAAGACCATTTACCATTAAAACACAAAGAAAATAATGTAATTTTACTTTGCAAAAGCCTTAGTTTACATTAACTATCACATTTTTTGCCCAAAAAAATCTGTAATTTTACAGGAAATCTTTTTCTTTTAACATATATTAATTGTTAGAATAGAGTTATACACCTCTAGAAAAACTGAATAAATATTTTTTTAAATGATCAAAAAAAGCTGAAAGAAAGAAGATTACTGTTGTCATTTGAAAAAATACCGTAAATTCAAGATTCAAGGCTTTATTGTCATTTGTACATTAGCTTCAGTGTAGACATGGCAATGAACAACTGAAGTCACAGGCTCCTCCAACAGTGCAACATATATATAGAACATAGAACAAATAAAATAGAATAGAAATAGTGCAAGAAGAGTCTATATGCAAGTAAACGGAATATGATTGCACTGCCGTACCAGGCCGTGATGCAGCCAGTCAGGATACTCTCTATGGTGCACCTGTAGCAGATGCAGAGTATCCTGGAGTCCATGTTGAACTTCCTCAGCCTGCAGAACAATTACATCATAATGTCCAGGGACTTTTCACACGGAGAGAAAACATACACATGTTGAGAGGAAACAGCATTTTTTTAAAACCACCCATTCGAACAAATTCCAAACTTCATTGCATCACAACAGAAGGTGTTCATCTGTGGAATAACTGTAATGATGAGCTGAAATACTGTGCAACTTTATCTAAACTAAAACTCTTATTTAGAAACCAAATCCTGAATGGTTCCGAGCAGGACCTGACCAGAAACGTTTTTAAGCTAAAATACGATAAATATTATTGTTTGTTTTGTTTCTAACATGTTCAATAAATTGACTAATACAATTTTGTTTTTAAAGAGCCGCTGTTTTGGTGATGGTGTTAGTGTGATGAGTCCATGTCAGGTCCTCAGTGATGAGTCAGGTCCTCAGTGATGAGTCCATGTCAGGTCCTCAGTGATGAGTCAGGTCCTCAGTGATGAGTCCATGTCAGGTCCTCAGTGATGTGGACCCCAAGGAACCTGTAGCTGCTGACTCTCTCCACCGTAGTCCCATTGATGGCGATGGGGCGTGTCCCTCTCCCTGCTGCTTCCTGTAGTCCACAATCAGCTCCTTTGTTTTGCTGACGTTGAGATGGAGGTTGTTATCCTGGCACCAAGATGTCAGATTTTCGACCTCTCTGTACGCCGTCTCGTCGCCGTCGGTGATCAGGCCGATGACGGTCGTGTCGTCAGCAAACTTCATGAAATCTAAGACCATTTACATGTAAAACACAAAGTAAACATGTCATTTTACTTTGCAAAAGCCCAAGTTTACATTAACTGTCCGATGTTTTGTAGAAAAAAAAATCACAATATATATACAATATATTATTGAAAATAATATACATCAAAAATAAAAACAATAAATAAATATATTTTAAGTAATAATAAAGCAGAATAGACCGGCAATGAAACATTTCAACATTTAACAATAGCCAACATTTTGTTCAAAAGATAACGATTATAAACACTAAAGAAATCTACCAGTTATGTGCGTGCGTGTGTACATGACTGTGTGTTTCAACTCTCTCCATTCAAAGTCAGCGACGTTTGTAATTAATGAATGCACCTTTATCTTTATCGAGTGCTGTTTTTGTTTGTATTCCTTCCTCTCCACTCTAGTCCCATTGTCCGGATTGATCTTGAATAGGCACCTGTTAAGACAGAAGTACACTTACATTTAGTGTTTAATTACACATTCTGTGGATGATACAGCCATTAATTGTCTTTACAGTTATACAGCTTGAAGTCAAAGGGCAATGCTACTCTTAAATGTACTTTTCATTAACTGTTATGATCATATCTGTGCATTTAAAGCATTGGTTTGAATAGTTTTGTTATATAAAGTCGTCACTTGGCATCACTATCACACTGGACAGTATCGCAGCAGGTCTGTAAACAGGAGCAAGCGGTCACATTTGAATGTGGGTAGCTACGAGTCCCATCTTGAGAGTGTGTAACTGGGGCAGATGAGGTGCGTGTCAGTAGCAGAGTGAGCGGTGTAAAAGCATCGTAGTTAACCGAAAGAAGTTTAATGTGTTTGTTCACTGCAATAATACCAGGTTTTCTTTTGTTGTCCACAAAGGGCCCTCTTTCCGTCATTTTCATTGAGCTGAAGTAAACATACCACCGATTGGCTAAGAGTGAGTTTGAGCTTTTAGGGAGGAGCCAAAGCACACCACTGCAAAGGAAAGGGGTACGCTGAATTTACAACCCAAGACAAAACGAGAGCATAATGCGAAACAGAATGCAGCACAATAATCTTTTTATCTTGATTATCTTGTTTTGTCAGGAGCACTTATCGTGTCTCAGAAATGTGCACAATCCTCTACTCTGTGGTTTAAGATGGAATTACTTAATAATTACAATTCAAGTCTTACCTCTGCAAGAACTCCAGGGTAGCTCCCAGTTCTGAGCGATAACTGATGTTGAGGCAGTAATATGCTGCAAACATCAGCATCAGGGCGTCGACAACATTCAGGACACTGCCACTGACGATGGTCCTCTGCTATCATGTAGTGTCCAGCTGTCAGGGGAGAACTCCCTTAAGGTACACAACAGGAAAAAGTCACAAAACATTTATAAATCCAAAAAAGATTTAGTGCAGATTGTTTTGTTTTGTTACTGGTGATCACATGGCCAATTGTATTTTAGGAATGATCAGCTCCTGCAGCTTTCTTTTCTTTCTTAAGTGTTTCCTAATGTTAACAGTGTAGAACATGTCACATCATAAAGGGATAGTTTGGGTGTTTAAAGTGGGGTTTTATAAAGGTACTTATCCATAGTCAGTGTATTACCTAGAGTAGATGATGGCCGGCAGGGGCGGACTGGGAAACGGTGGACCTCTGTCGCCTGTCAGCTTAACTTCAATGATGCCGTTTAAAAACAGCAAACCGACCCGGCCGTTCGGTGATTCTACAGATGGTCAGTCCGCCCCTGCCGGTACCGAAGTGGGCCGAGTGGCCCGACCAGCCCATCGGGATTCGCCCCGAACGTCCCGATGGCCAGTCCGCCACTGATGGCCGGGATGCCCCGAGCTTGGAGATGCAGACAGGAGCAACCACCTGGAAGCAAAGCAATGTACTGCTCTGGACAGGGTCAGCAGAAAAACATATTTTAGCCACCTCTTGATGATTTCCATATCCTTTCACTGTTTGCATAGCAATACCATATAGGACATTGAGAATTTATAACACTTGTAATATGGCAAGAAATCTTACTTGAGGATCTCTGGCTGCTGTTTATTCTTGGTAGGTTGCAATTACTGGTACTGCAGCTACAGTAACAGCTGAGGGAAAAAAAGAGACACAAGTTTGCACATGCTTAAGCAAAAATAACTTAAATAACACAGCAGCAGCTTTAAGTACAGTAATACCACTCAGAGTTCCCGTTATGACCGGTAAAATATGCTGAAGACCGGCAAATCGAAATCTCTCCGGTCAAAATAATTTCCCTTTAGCACAATACCGCATCAGTTGCGCCACTTATGTGACAGACAAGAAGAGTCAATTCTAATGTCTAACATTTAATGTGGAGAAAGAGATGTCCTGTATGGGTTGATTGTGCGTTGATCTGTTGGTAATGTCTCGGGGTTCCGGTGGGCATGTAAACAAATGCATAATGCTGCGCTATACTTTGCGGCCTCACCCGGTTGCATAGCGACGCTTATTGTTTAGGTGTCTTTTAATAAGCAGGTAGTCATATCATTAGCTAGAACTAGCTGGATCTGAGCGGAACAAAACACACACTTCAGGTTAGAATATCACGTAGCTATTTTAATTACCTCTCAAACTACCTAAACTAGTTATATGTTTAGTTTTTACTGGGTTGCTCATTACTGGATCCGCGAGCTGCATGATACTGACGGGCTGTCAGGAGAGGGAGAGAGAGTGCTCCGTTTATTATTCCCGTGTTATAAATTACTGTACACTTTTGAATAATGTAGTTAATCTACTAGAATTAGTTTGTTTAATATCGAATCATATCAATTTGTTTAAAAGCTCAATAAATAAGAAGACCTTTGACCGGCACTTTTCTTTTTGTCCGGAAGATTTAAATATTAACGGACATGTTGACCGGCAAAAAAATATTCTAACGGGAACTCTGAATTACCACTTCAAGTATAAGACCTGAGTACTTCTACTCTTATTCAAGTACAAGATCAGATAACTTATCCCACCTCTGATTATAGCCTTAACATAGGATTTAAAAGATATGGATAATGTGCATTGTGTGTAACATTATGCCCACAAAAAAATCGATTATAAAACTAAGGATTGAGCTAACATTAGGAGTTAGTGACAATGTATGCTAGTTAGCTAGCTAAACTATTTATTAAATAATATTGCGAAAAAGTAACTCTGAAACATTCACTGCACATCAGCTCAGCCACTCGAGCACCATTAAAAAATTAAAAAGTAACACCCTGCATAATGACGGCATAGAAACAGCTCAATTTCAAAGCATGGTAGCTAGCTGCTACCGTAGCTAGCTAGCTGCTACCTAGCTATGGTAACGTTAGCTAACATTACTTTGTTTTCGGTCATTAAACAAAATGTATACCATAGCTAGGACTTTGACGTTTGCAATGTTTTAAGTCTTGAGTGTTTTGAATCCGTTGATAAATATTTACCGTTACCTCTGAAAGTGCTGATTCCTCTCCTCTGGGCGCGCCACGTGCAGTCTGAGTGGTCTCACTCTCTGTAGTATCAGTGCCTCAAAGCATGATGGGTAAAGTGCAGCAGAAGTCTCGTCTCTGATTGGCTGCAAATCGATTGCCCTGAAAATCCTTTGATGAACATCCAATCCTTGTATTATTTTAAGAATTGGTAACGCCACACCATAAAGATTTTAAAAGAAAAAAAAATGGGGTGCAAACTATTTACATTGCAATTATAATTGTTTAATTCTTTGGATTTTATTTTCTAATTTACAAAATGACAATGTAACTAGTTGATAAATAATAAAACAAACACTGAAGGCCTTCCAAAGACACAAGCAAAATATGTTATAAGACTTCTTTATTGTCAGTTTATTCTTTTAAATTGAGAATAGAGAACACTGATAACTAATGTTGGTGCACATTTATATAAGTTTGATTATGATCAGGAATATCCCATCTGTACTTTGCAGTCCTGTCCCAAGTACAAGTTAAGTAGGTATTAATCAACGTGTACATATCATTTTTAGTCATGCATAGTACTGCCTTCCTGTTTGCTTTATTTTTGAGAAACCTATTCTGCACCTACCTGGGTTTTAAGAGAGTCCAATACCCCATGAGACTGTTCAGTCTCATAAAACATGCTCAATTTACTTTTTGAAACACAAGCTCACAATAAAGTCAGATGGGAGATCTACAGAAGCAAAGTGTGATAGACAAAGATGCATTCCTATATTAAACAAACAGAAAATAAATCTTTGTTGTTCCACGAGGCAGTTGTAGCCATAGCAAATGGATTAACAAGTGAATTTATGTACTTAACCTTCAACTACCTGCTGCCTGAAATCCCTGTGACATCACTGTAGATTGTTGTAACCAACTAGCTGTGTGGGACATTATCACAATACATATTTAAGTTAATTGACTTGGATTGTAAATGTATTTCGCTGTAGATACTAGCTTTGTCAACATGCTTTGGTGAAGGCCATGTGATGCATTGAATAGTTGGATATTATTAGACGTTGTTGCGATAGAACACCTCTGCTACGCGCCGTTCGTTGGATGAGGCTGAAATCTCTATTAAAATAAGAAAGGAATTGAAAACACCGGAATCAAAATTATAACAAATTATCTGAGTTTACTGGTAGGAAATCAAAACAATTATACAAGTTATACAGAGTACTCGAGTACTCCGGGCTTCAGGTTTGTGACGCGGTTTACAGGTAGACAGACCAGCCTTCAGGAAACGAGAAGTACAGACTTCAAGTTTGGGATGCGGTTTACCGTCTTCTAGACCTGCCTTCAGCAAACAAGAAGCATTTACACTTGAAAACATCAGTATTTCTATCTATCTTTGGGGCGGAGATTGCTCAACTCTTCCTTCCCACTTTACTCCCAAGCGAATCAGTAGAGCCCCTGGGGAGGAGCCGTTTAAACTAACCACCTCCCCAAGTGCCCTGATTGGCTGGATTCGCTTCTGGCCGAGGTCAATCAGAGTTTCGAACAGAGTGATATCCCCAACCACACCAGGTCAAAAGTCAATGTTTATTTCTACCTTATCTTACCTCTACATTCCTTTCCCAGGGGATTCTTTCACCTAAATTATCCTCCTTCACCTATTTAACGATACATTTTATGACTTAGCAACAGCATCTGGCTCTTAGGAATCATAAGAAGGATGTAATGTTTGTCTTTAACGACCTTAATGACGACATCTGCTTTTAGGGGTGAACCCAGGTCAGGTTGGTGTATGAAACACAGAATCTCTGAGTCAGTGAGTTTGAAAGTGAGAACAACATTCCTATATATATGATTACCCATAAACCGTTGTGATTACATAAACCAGTTCAACTAATACATGTTCACTAAAATACAATGTCGAATCATATCTCTTTACTTCAACGTCTAAAAGGACAACATGTTCGTTTTACTGTAATTGCAATGCTAATACCAATTTAGCATAGTGGTAGCACTAACTGCTAACACGGTTTTGATATTCAGAGTCTGGCTGTTAGTGCATGTTCAATGTTATGGGCTAAATTGTACATGCTAGTGTGATAAGGCCTAGGGAAGATGCTAATGTTATTTAACTTCTAGAGTGAAACTCAATATGTTTTTTGCATACTGTGCGCCAATCACTCTGTGTTTTAAATATTGAGTCACACATTTTAGAACATTGATACATTTCTAAAAGCTACTTTCCTAACAAACATGGTGCAGTTGTAGCAATCGCTACGAGAATGCACTCTGTGTTAGCTGCACAAGGCACTTTGCGGTAGCTTCACGTCTCTGATGATCTGAAAAGCTAAATGATGTCAGACATGTACACAGCTTTTTCTTGTGTTGAAACAGATCAGCAGGTCAATGTTACTTGGGTTGTGAACGCACAACAGTTGGTTGTTTGTTAGTAGAGTTGCTTTACTGTAATCGCAATGCTAATACCAATTTAGCATAGTGGTAGCACTAACTGCTAACAAGGTTTTGATATTCAGAGTAGGCTGGCTGTAAGTGCTTGCTAGCATGTTCAATGTTATGGGCTTATGCTAGTGTGATAAGGCCTAGGGGAAGATGCTAATGTTATTTAACTTCTAGATCCTTTCATTTTTCGCTTACAGTGAAACTCAATATGTTTTTTGCATACTGTCTGCCAATCACCGTTAGCTGCACAAGTGACTTTGCGGTAGCTTCGCGTCTCTGATCATCTGAAAAGCTAAATGATGTCAGAAATTGGCACAGCTTTTTCTTGTGTTGAAAGAGATCAGCAGGTCAATGTTACTTGGGCTGTGAACGCACCGAACACCAAAACTGCTCCCTGGCGCCGGCTATCTGGCAGCCTCCCTGCGATCCCCTCTCCTATCCGCATGTGGTTGTGTTTGTGCATGTATATGCTCTGTGTGTTTGTGCATGTACAGTATATCCTCCCTGTGTGTGTAATGTGTTTAAACACAACAGAGTGGGGGAAGACATTTCCCTCTGAGTGATGAATACATGATATCTCTCTTCTTCTTCTTTTTCTTCTACTTAGAAATCATAAGTGAATGGTCACATTAGGTTTGCCTGCAGTGAATGCTGACAGCTATGAGCTAGTTTATAGATGTATCATGGCATAGCCAAATGTCTCCTATATAACCCACAGGCTGTTACTGGTGGGTTATAGTATCATTGTATATCTGAATTGTGCTCTGGTAGGAATTCGCACCCAACATGCTAACAGTCAAGTTTTTTTTTAACTCTATGGTTTTACACAGTTTTTATAACATGAAATTCACATATTTAACAATTAAATCTTCAAATTAATACAAATGTAGCAATAAAGTGAAAGTCAAAATGTGTTCAAATGTAGTTTTTTTTTTACTATAATAGGATAGTCAATACCTGTGTTTTTTCAGTTTATCAATGTGGTTAAATTAAGCAAAATTACTAAATATTTCTTTCTTTACTCATATATTTTCTTGCAATTATACATTTTTTAAATGAGTATTAACAGTATTTGTTATGTATTTGACAGTTATATATAGCCATAACAAAAGTATTTTTTAGTAAAATTACAGAAAATGCAGCTAATTTTGCCAACAGAAAATCATTTATTTTTACGGTTAGTTTTGTTAAATTCGCATTTAAAAACTGCTAAAAAACTGCTAAAAAACAGATAAATAATGTATTCCATTTCTACAGTTTTTTTTTGTTAAAATACATGACACATTTCAATAAACCGTTTATTCTTGTAAATTGAATATGATTTTCTGTAATTATGAAATACAATAAAAAACTGTAATTTTTTTTGGGGAAAAACTGTAAAAAAACATTTTTTTTTACAGTGTAGTTCCTGATTTACTATATTAGCAATGTACAGTTTCTGTTCCTCTGGAAAGCAGGCGTAGCTTATCTCTCCATCCAGCCCTGCCATAGTGACAGGTGACGAAGTGTTGTTGAACTGTCAAGATCCTATAAAACCTATACGCACTCTTGTCTCTGTGCGCACTCTTCCAGAATACTCTGTACTCCGTGAGACCTGTGCCTTATTTGAAGCTTCAAATAAAGATCCAGAAAGACAACTCTGTTTCCACCATTTTATTGATTGATCATTCTAATTGTATATCTCCTGAGTATTGACTAGGTCTAAGATTTCCAAAACAGTGGGAAGAACTTTACATTCAGACTATTCCTGTGCAACAATCAGCCGACACATAGGAAGTGAAATGAGAAAGAGAGTAGTCGGAAAGGTCCTTCAAAGTGGAACAAAATGTTCTGTTCTGATAGATGAATCTACAACTGACAGTAAAAAATCAGTTTTGATCATTTATATTAGAGCAAGCCTATTAGAGCCACTAACATTCTTCTTGGATCTAGTTGAGCTTTCTGCTACCAATGCAGATGGAATTTATCAAGCTCTGATGAATAACCTGTCACAACATGGCTTCTCTGAAGCTATTATGAAGGAGCGCTTTGTTTGCTTTGCTTCAGACGGAGCGTCCGTCATGCTTGGAAGTAAATCAGGTGTTGCAACTAGAGATGTCCCGATCCGATCACATGATCGTGATTTTCAAAAGATCGGAATCGGGAGAAAAAAATCGGGGATCGGGATTTATTTTTTTTTTTATAAAATATTTTTATTATTTTTATTTAATGTTACAAAACAAAAATGACCATGTTCACGTCTTAAAGTCATCCTGAGGCCTTAGTTTTGGTTTAAAATTACACAACATCATGTATGTGTTGCTTCTTTTGGGATTGTTTTCATAGACCTGGTTGCTTATTTCTCTCAAATCTGGAAACAGAGTGGGCAGGGCGCAGTGTCTAATAGTAGCAGTAAGCTAACAAGAGGCTACGTTCAGCTGGTGCCTCGGGAGTCGGGACAGAGAAAATGTCAGGAGTTTGGAAGTATTATAAAATTGAAAGCGAAGGCAGTGTAACACCCAGATGCAATGTTTGCAAGGCGGAGGTTCCGCGTGGTGGAAAGAACAGAGCTACGTTCAACACGACCAATCTAATACAAACACCAACAACAACACGACGAGTACACAGCGGCCACTCAGGTAACGGCACTGAAACAACCGACACTTTCAGAGACTTTTAAAAGGAAAGAGAAACTGCCCCAGAACAGTGAAAAGGCCAAAAACATAACAGCCAAGATAGCTGAATTCATCGCGTTGGATGACCAGCTGTTATCTGTTACCTTTTTTTTCTCTTAATGCATTGCATAAAGATCGGATCGGGAAAAATCGGTATCGGCAGATTGTCAAAATCAAATGATCGGAATCGGATCGGGAGCAAAAAAAGGTGATCGGGACATCCCTAGTTGCAACCAAACTTGTTGAAAAGTTTCCCAACGTGATGGTGTGGCACTGCATGAACCATCGTCTTGAGTTGAGTGTTGGAGATGCTGTTGAGGAAATTGCAGGGATGAATGATTTCCAGTTTTTCTTCGACAAAATATACAGTCTCTATCATGCATTCGCCAAAAACCGCCGCGAGCTCACTGAATGTTGTGAGGACCTTGCGTTACAGTGTCTGAACATAGGGAGAATTCTCAGCACTAGATGGTGGCATCCAGTTATAGGACCATTAAAGCTGTATGGCAACAGTACCCAGCGCTCCACAAGCACTTTTCTGATGCCTCAGTTGATCCTAAAAGAAGATCAACAGAGAGATGCATGTTCAGTGGTTTAGCAAATCGCCTCTCTAATGCAACCTTTGTCCATAATCTTGGAGTCATGTATGATGCTTTAGAAGAGCTGTCTGAATTCTCGCTCTCCCTTCAAGACAGAAACATGACGCTCCCCAAGGCCGAAGCAAGTCTCAGTCGGCAGATCCGTGTGTTAAAGTCAATGGCAGAGCAACCTGGACCAAGGGCAGAGGAGTGCCACTGACAAATAATTCAAGGTACAGCAGAGAAATAAACCACCAACGTTTTTTTCATGCCTTGGCTGCTGGTATTGAGACGAGAATGGGTTGCCTGCCTGGTAAACAGAGAAGCAAGGAAGAATACCAGAGCTTTCTTAACAACGTCAAAGTGCTGCAGCCGTCTAGCTGGCCAGATGCGTGTGGAGTTCGTTATGCTGAAAAGGAAATACAGGAACTCTGCACCTTTTTCAAGCTTGATAATGGCAGACAAATTCAGAGAGGGATGAGGGAATATATTGACATGGTCAGACTCAAAACTGTTGATGAAATGATACCACCAGCACCAGAAGAGCTGAAACCCCTCCTTCAAGCAGTGAACACTATGGTCATCTCCACAGCTGAGTGTGAACGTGGGTTTAGTCAGATGAACATTTTAACCACAACTAGAAGCTCCCTAGAGGTAAAAAGCATGTCAGCCTTGCTTTTCATCAAGTGTGTTGGCCCTCCACTGAACAAATTCAGACCAGATGTATATGTCAAGACTTGGCTTCAAAGCCATTGCTTAGCTAACAATCCGAAAGCAAGAGCCAGAAAATTGAGACCAAAAAGCATGATTATGAAAATCTTTGGAAACTTCTATGAGATGGGGGAGAGTGGAGTAGGCAGCCATTGACAAAATTGGTCCTATTTTGTATTATCTTATCACTTAATGCCCTGTTAAAAAAAGTAACATTGGGAATGTTGACATAAAAGATTTGTATTTGAACTGCAATAAAATGATGACGGATCCATATTTTTCTAATTTTCTTCCTCAATTTTTTCATGAAGTGTTTAATTTACATAATCATTTAATTAATCACGATACAAAATTAACCCTTTAGATACCAGTTTTGATCGTATACCAGTAACTGCTTTTTTGAAAAAATACACTAATTCAATATTCTAAAAACAAATTTGACTTTATTATTAGTATCATCAGCTGATCCATCTGAATAATACATGAGAAGATTGATTTTGGTGCATTTTAACTTTTTATATAATGTCAGATTGAACAAAAAAGTACGTTGGGACTGTTAACCTACAAGATTTGTACCATAGACTTCCATTATAACCACATTTTTTGATCCCCTCCCCCCCTTTAAATTAAAGTGAAAATAAGTTTTTTTGCACTAATTGTCCTCTGCATTTGACCCTAAATGTAAGTGGTGCCATGGCAGCCCGGGGACCGACTCCAATTCTGAGGTGCCTTGGTCAAGAGCAATGGCAGGAGTATCTGAACATCCATAACATGCATGTTGTTTTAGGAGTATAATAATTATCTTTATGCTGGTTGGTCTCCCACCCTCTGCGCATTATCAGCACAAATTATGTCCCCATATGATAAAATCCACCATCCCCCCTGATTTATTTTTACAACTTGAGTACTCCCATTTACATTTTAAACAGTAGTTTACTCTTTCTCAGTATTTCTTTAAACAGGCTCTGGATATCGGACTTCAAATGCAAGTTGTTAATATTTGTATTCCGATTTTCATATTTCGGCTTTATTTGATCAGTTTTAGGTAGCTAGTCAATTTAACCAGAAGTAGTTACATGAGTTAGTGGAAAACACTGTTTCTGGCTGTTTCAAAGTTTTAAATTAATACTTTTCAAATGAGAGTCTCATTAAAGGGTCTTTAGTAAACAGTCAATGGCATGAAGACTGAGGCTAAAGATTTGCAAACAGATCCTGTTCCAATTGAGGATCCATGTAAAAATGAATTGTTGTTGTTTACAGAAGAAGTCAATTCTTAAGTGTCTATGTTTTCACTTTTAACATAAAGTTAGCTGCATTTGTTAGACTGCAAACTTTTTTTTTCAAACAAATACAATTAATAACAGTAGGTCACTGCAACTAACGTTATTCCAAACTCTGATAGCATCGAAAGCCAGCTTTTTTCTTCTTTTAAAAAAAAAAAGCTACTGACAGGGGCTGTCGGTAGTGTGTAACCATCCTTATAGTTTTTCTCTTCTACTTTTGTGTAAAAAACGAAAAATATAAAGACACTGTAACATTAAATAAATCCAAAGCTTGACAGACATGCCACTTTTAAGGTGAGTCACTTTGCCAAAAGTTGATCACATCAGAATATCGAGAACAAGCTGGAACAAGAACAATGATGAATCATGTGTGGGACTGAACTTGTATGTATTCGAGATAAACATTTGGGAACTTTGAAATGCAACACAGAAAACCGCAAAACGGATACTTCTCATCTTATCAGATGATATATTTAAAAGTTGCATACACATTTGCCCAGTGCATGGCATGCAGTGTTCCTTGTGCACACTTTAACTGCAAATAAAGCTATTTTAAATGTTGTCAATGTATTCCCTCTTCTTTCAGTATTTTTTTGCACATCAACCTGGCTCATTGTTACAGAAGTATTTCCCTCTGGAGTGACCTTGTCAATGTGACAACAAACATCTCATTCCAAAGTATCAATAAACCATAACATACTGCATTTTGGGATTCAAATCATAGCCAGTCAACTATCTAACTCATCTGTCCCTATGCTTGTGGTTGCTTTTCCATAAAAGTTGTGACAGAAATCACAAGTAATTTAGCTATATTATTTCAGTAATTAATAATATTCTACCTTTTTTTTACCTTTCCGTTAGCAATCATTGCTTTCTGCTATTCTGCCATCCTCAAGACAGTGTTGCAGGCTTCAAACAGAAGAAAGCACGGGTCGGTAGTGGTGGTGTTATGTATAGTTGCTGCCTTCATCATCTGCTGGTACCTTACAATATTTTGGATATAATCGTGTCCCTCAATGAACCTGAAAACTGTAATGCATTGAAACGTGAGATTATTGCCTTAAGTATTTGTCAGATACTTGCTTATTTTCACTGCTGCATGAACCCTATTCTGTATATGCTCTCAGAAAAGTGGCGAAAGCATCTTTTGGATCTTTTTAGCTGCAAGAAAGTCAGGAGGGTGAGAGACAGGAGAGAACCACTGGCTCTTCTGTTAAGCAGAACGTAGCTTTTAAAGCACAAAGCTCTGCTGTTGTGTTGGAACCAACCTGCAGCTAGACATTCATCGCTAAAATGAAAACATCAATTATACTTGATATGATATTTGTTTGAAATAGTTTAACCTATAGTGTTCAAATGTCTCTCTCTCCGCCGTCACGGCTCTTCCGTCGATTGGCGGAATTCTCCAGGAACTCCCGGAGATCATCTCTAAGGCAGCCGCCTGGCGAGATCTCCGCGTTCCCCCAGCTCAGGAGAGCACGTTTTCGGATGACATGTCCGGGGTGTTCTCCCAGGCACAGAGGGTCAAGAGTGACCCGATCTGGCCACGCTTCCCGCCCATTAGGAAGTACCAGGAGGGGGCGGCGGCGAACCCCAGGACACTGAGGGCTCCGATATCCACGTACGCTCCCCTCACGAGGGTGGAGGGATTTACGGATAGGGGTTTTCCGACCGTGCCGCCTCTGGAGCCGAGCCTCACGACGTTCTTTGGAGTTAAACAGGCCAGCACGGTTGCCGGACGGCGACCCATGCTGACTGCCTCCAGAGATCAGTTTGTCGCCCGACAGACCGACCGGATGCACCAGTGTGCTTACCAGGCGTCAGCGGCGGCAAACAATATTATATTGCTGGTGAATTCCATGGTTCGTATAGCTGAGCAGTCCGACACCATGTCCTCAGTGGAGGCTGAGGAGATCGGTAAGGCGGCCAGCACTGCACTTACCCTGAGCGCCGCAGTCGCAGTTTCGCAGGCGCGGATTGCGACGTGGGCGACTCAGGTCCACCGGTACCTCTGGCTACAGCAGGGATCTATACCGGAGGGTGCAGGGAAGGAGCTGATAGAGGCTCCAGTCAGTCCGGACGGACTGTTCGGACCTCAGTTCCACACCATGGTGGTCAATGAAGTCTGACCTGTCGGTTAGCAGGCGGCAGGGCTCGCTGCACAAGCCAGCTGTATATAACCAGGCGGTTATTAGACAGCGGGGCTTGACGTGTAAACCTGTTGCCTCTGGCCTGTCGGTTAGCAGGCAGCACGGTTTTTCCTCTGTCCCAGGTGTGCCTGCTTCACACGGTCGTAATGAGCCTAGGGCTGTTATTACGCGCTGTGTGAATAGCACTGCACACACCTCCGCTCATTCCTCAGGCCGGGGTGAGATGCAGTGTGTGGAGACCCCGTCGCAGCCCTTTCGGGACGGAGCCCCCCTTGGGTTGCTTCACGAGCAACAGCGGCAAGGGCTCTGGCATGGCTCGTCACCATGACTACCACAGCACAACAAGAACAGGTTTGCCCGCTCTCGGAGCATTGCTCAGAGTGGCGGCGGATATGTTTGATGGACAGATGGATGAGCAGGCTGATCAGCAGAGGGTACTCTCTGCAATTCCCCCCCCCCCCCCCCCCCCAGTTCAATGGGATTCAGGAAACATGATGTCAGCTGGTCACGTGGTGATCCCTCTGGGACTCCTTCACATGAGGAGACTCCAGAGGTGGTTTATTCGCCTGCACATCGACCCCGTGCGGCAGAAGAGACGCATGGTGTACATTCCCCCTTCCGTGGGTTTGGATTTAGCCTATTGGAAAAATCTCCACGTCCTGTCAGTGGGGGTTCCCCTGGGCAGAGTGACGTCACACACAGCGGTGTTCACAGACACATCTCTCGCAGGCTGGGGAGGAACGTGCATGTCGCAGGCAGTGGGGGGACAGTGGCCCTCACATGTCTCTCCACATAAACGTGCTGGAGTTAATCTCCGTATGGAGAGTAATCCAGCACTTCGCCCCGTTGCTGTTCAATCAACATGTGTTGATTCGGACAGACAACAGAGCAGCGGCGGCATACATAAATCGCCAGGGAGGCGTACGATCAGCGCAGCTGCTGAGCACAGCCAGGCGGCTGCTGTGCTGGGCGCAAACACACGTACTCTCTATCAGAGCGGTGTATATTCCCGGCGTGTTGAACAGAGGGGCGGACCTCATGTCCAGAGGAGGTCCTCGCCAAGGGGACTGGAGCCTCCACCCCGAATGGTCTCCCAGGTATGGAGCAGGTTCGGGAGAGCGGAGGTGGATCTGTTCGCTGCACGCGAGAACGCGCAGTGTGCCCTCTGGTTCTCCCTGAGAACGCAGGACCACCCCCCCCTGGGCGTGGACGCGTTCGCACACAGGCCGTGGCCAAAGGTGTTGTTATACGCTTTCCCACCAGTCCCTCTGATCCCTCGGTTCCTGGACCGAGTGCAGGAGGAGAGACTGACAGCGATTTTAATAGCACCGGAACGCACGGGAGCGTCCTGGTTTCCATGCCTACAGCGGATGCTGTCAGGGAGGCCGTGGGAAATTCCGTGGCGCAGGGACGCTCTCTCCCAGGTGGAGGGAGCGATCAGCGGTCACCCAGTATTGGGCCAACGTTTGTGGGCATGGCCCCTGAACGGGAACATTTAGAGGGGATGGGCCTCTCTAAAAATGTTATCAGTACCATTCAGGGTTCAAGGGCGGCGTCCACCAGAGCATCCTACACAGCCAAATGGGCAGCGTTCCAGCGCTGGTGTGTAGGGAAAAGCCTGGACCCCGTTACGTGCCCCCTGCCTCACGTGCTGTCGTTCCTCCAGACCTTACTAGACAGGAATTTGGCTTATAGCACGGTCAAAACGTACGCTGCTGCCATCTCATCTTGCCACGTAGGGTTTGGTGTCAGTACGGTGTTTAGTCACCCTCTGACAACACGCTTTCTACGGGGAGTACAGAGACTCAGACCGGTGTCACGCGCTTTGGCGCCTCAATGGGATTTGGCGTTGGTGTTACGCGCACTGAGTAAAGCTCCATTCGAACCTTTAATCAGGTCCCCCTGAAGTTCTTGTCAGCCAAAGTAGCTCTGCTCTTGGCCCTAACATCAGCTAAAAGGGTGAGTGATTTGTCTGCTCTCTCTGTGGCTCCGTCATGCCTCCAGATCCAAGGAGATGGCAGCTCAGCTGTTTTGCGCCCTAACCCGGCTTTTATGCCAAAGGTTATCACAAGCTCTTTTAGATCAGAGTGATAACTTTGGATGGTTTCTTCCCTCCTCCTCACTCATCGGAGGAAGAAGCCACATCTCATCTCCTCTGTCCCGTACGTGCGCTGTCATGCTATATTGCACGCACAGCCACGTTGCGTAGGTCCCAGCGCCTGTTTGTGCATCACAGAGAGCACTCAATAGGGCAGCCTCTGTCTGCACAGCGCCTGTCACACTGGTTGTGTGAGGCTGTGTCACAGGCGTATGTCTCCTCTGGGGATCCCCCGGAAAACATCAAAGCGCACAGCATCAGAGGAATTTCAACCTCTACGGCTTTGCACGGAGGAATGACAGTGGAAGACATTTGCACTGCGGCATCTTGGTCTTCCCCCTGTTCTTTTATTCGTTTTTATTTGAGGGATGTCTCCCATTCCTCTCTTACTCATTCAGTACTCAGTGTCCTGTCAGATTGAGTAATGTCAGAGACTGAACGGTGTGCCCTCTCTCCTACCTGTCGGCACTGAGAGAGCTGCCCCTTTTTCCCCTCTTTTATCGTTTTAACAAGTGGGATTTTTGTATCTCTACTTTTTAAATGCTATTTCCAGGGACTGTGATGCTCCTTTACGCATGGGTTATTAATTGAGTAGATGTGTTTTTGTACTTCTGGTAACGGACGGACCAGTGGGGCGTGGACTACATCCTGCTTCGCCCTTAACCCAATAGCGATAGCCTTAGAGGGCGAAGCCTTATACGAAATAGAACTGGGGTTACGTATTGTAACCCAGCTTCTATGAGTATAGGCGCAGCCCTCTAAGGTTCGGGCCCCACTGGCTCCGCGAATAGCTGAAGAAAAGCTGTTTGTGTGGGAGCAGATTGACGGGCATACTTCCTATTTATACGGAAGTGAGACCGTAGGTGGGGCCACGTCATAGGTGGGCGTGGATTAAGTCTGTCAGTGCTGCGCATGCGCAGTGGGATTACCCAATAGCGATAGCCTTAGAGGGCTGCGCCTATACTCATAGAAGCTGGGTTACAATACGTAACCCCGATCTTTTAGCTGCAAGAAAGTCAGGAGGGTGAGAGACAGAAGAGAACCACTGGCTCTTCTGTTAAGCAGAACGTAGCTTTTAAAGCACAAAGCTCTGTTGTTTGTTGGAACCAACCTGCAGCTAGACATTCATCGCTAAAATGAAAGCATCAATTAATACTTAGTATAATATTTGTTTTGAACTAGTTTAACCTATGGTGTTCACATTTCCTTAACAATATTAGGGTGACTACTTTAATGTAAGTCTCTATAAATGTAGACCTAACTTGTCAATTTTTAACAGAAGTTTACGCTTTCTTAGTATTTTCTTAAAGGTCTCCTATCATGCAAAATTCACTTTTTGATGTCTTTTATACATAAATATGTGTCCCCGGTGTGTCAGGAAACTCACAAAGTGTCAGAAAACAAAACCCTCTTCTTTTCCTCCGTACCCAAATCTCTAAAAACGGGGTACAACGGAGCTGATCCAGATTTGCTGGCAATATGACGTAATATCGGAAATGTAGGCTGGCTTTACACCCACGGCCCTATCAGAAACGTCGCTATCAGAAACAATGTGCAACGTGTTTTGGAAGTAAATGGTCTTTGTTTACATTAGCAAGCATCGCTCACACTCAGCTAACCTGTACTGGAGAGAGTAAGTGTAAAAAATCAGGATATAAAAAGGTACTCACCTTGTGGTAAACCAGCAAGAGAAAAAGCATTTGAGCTCCATACTGTTTCAGAAATAATCCTTAATGTGGTTTTGAACATGATATGGCGTTTAATCATGGCAGCATTTAGTTATCTGGGTAGAATTCTCCTGATCAGATACTCAGCATAAGCTCCCCCCCCCCCTTTTTTTAAATGTTTATTTTATAAAGCTTTAGACCCAGAATCAGCACTTCTAACAGGGCTGAAATAGAGGGATACGAGGGATGTCTAAAATGCATGATCTGTTTGGTATTTTGAGCCAAACGCATCATAGACATGTTTTTTATATATATTTAATATATATGCCTAAAGATAGCATGATAGGAGAACTTTAAATTAGCTATCCTAGATTTGGGACAGGGTGACGAATGCAAGTTAATTTAGCTCCATTCGCTTTTAAGTTGGTTCTAAAAATGGTTCTAAAAATGATATGTGTGTACATTATTTAATCAAACATGTAAACCAATTCCATTTATTTCCCCCTTTTAATTTCAAGTTTTGTGCTTGAAAAAAAATCAGCTCTGTATCAGTTGGTAAATATTCATGTGATTTCAAATTCATGTTGATACATTGATTATGCATTGCACTGTAGATAATATGTGAAACACTTCTTCACTGCATTTGACTTGTTTCATATTAAATCATCTATCTCAGTTGTTACTGTAGTTGTTATATTGTCACCTTTAGGAGTCTTACAAACAAAACAGAACATCATTTATTTTCAAAATGTTATATATATTTGTTTTGATAGATTTGGAATTTGTAAAAAATGTTTTTATTTGCCTGAACATATCATCATCATCATCATCATCATCATCATCATCATCATCATCATCACATCATCATCATCATTTCCATGCTCTATAAACAAGATCAAAACATATTTCTGGAGTGTATCCTTCCTTCCTGCTGTTTCTATGTTATGTTTTAAAAGCAGAACATCACCAATATACACCTCACCAATTTTGGTTAATCTTAACATCATGCCTTCACTGGAATGATGAAGCAACACCTCTGAATAAATTAAAACCAAAGGCGGAGTTACTGCATGAGTTTGCTCTTTTATTGCTCAACTTCTCCATCACAATCATATTCACCACATGAAGTGACAGTCGTTGATCAGGGTAAGTTGCTTAATATTTACTGTAATTGATTTCCATATTTAAGGGCAATGTTCTTACTACATAATTGTTTTCTGTATTGTTATATTTTTCTAGGAGTTACTTTTAAAAAAACATTTTACTGAAGGTGAAAGATATCTGCTCAATTTGCCAATTACATTTTTCTGCTTATGTTTCCTAGAAAACAACTACAATGGCATTCAACAACTCCACAGTGAACTTCGAATATGATGACTACTGCTCGTCTGAAGTCTTTGAGATGCTGTTTGTCATGAAAACTTTTAAACTCTCATACATTTTGATCTTCATCCTCAGTATCATAGGAAACTGCCTCCTCTTATATGTCCTCTTTCTCTATGAGAACTTAAAAAATGTCACAAACTATTTGTCCTGAACCTTGCCTGCTCCGATTTGATGATCACAGTCACACTTCCATTCTGGCCGTCTCTCTGCTGCTGCAGACTGGGTCTTTGGTCATTTTGCCTGCACTTTGTGAATGGCACAGAATGTTGGTTTGTACAGTAGCGTCATTCTACTGACTGCCATGACTGTGGACCGTTTCATAACTGTGGTGCTGCACAACATGCCAAGAAACAAAGTAAGGAGGCAGAGGTTTGCAGCATTGAGCTGTGCAGCTGCATGGATCATCAGCATTTCTTTTTCTATATGTGCTACTGAGTCACGGTGAAGAGAGGGTGGTCATTGGGTGTTCATATCATGTGGACTATTGGCTTTATCTTGCAGTGTCTGTGCTCTTCTTCTTCCTGTTATCCATCATTGTTTTCTGCTATTCTGCCATCCTCAAGACAGTGTTGCAGGCTTCAAACAGAAGAAACAGGACGTAGTGGTGGTGTTATGTATAGTTGCTGCCTTCATCATCTGCTGGGTACCTTACGTGATTATGTCTATAACCCTGTCCTTCTATAAACCTAAAACTGTTATGCAAGAACGTGTGATTATTGCCTTAGTATTTGTCTGGTACTTGCTGCTTCTCACTGCGTATGAACCCTATTCTGTATATGCTCTCAGAAAAGTGGCGAAAGCATCTTTTGGATCTTTTTAGCTGCAAGAAAGTCAGGAGGGTGAGAGACAGGAAGAGAACCACTGGCTCTTGTGTTAAGCAGAACGTAGCTTTTAAAGCACAAAGCTCTGCTGTTGTGTTGGAACCAACCTGCAGCTAGACATTCATCGCTAAAATGAAAACATCCATTAATACTTGTATAATATTTGTTTTTAACTAGTTAACCTATATGTTCACATTTCCATAATGATATTAAGAGACTACTTTAATTAAGTCTCTATAAATGTAGACCTAACATGTCAGTTTACGCTTTCTCAGTATTCTTTTTACATTTGCTATCCTAGATTTGGGACAGGGTGACACATGAGAGTTTATTTAGCTTCATTAGCTTTGTAAGATGGTTCTAAAAATGAGTTGGTTCCAAAAATGGTTCTAAAAATGATATGTGATGTACATTATTTATCAAACATGTAAACCAATTCCATTTATTCCCCTTTTAATTTCCAATCAAGTTTTGTGCTTGAAAAAAAATCAGCTCTGTATCATTTGGTATATTCATGTGATTTCAAATTCATGTTGATACATTGATTATGCATTGTACTGTAGATAATATGTGAAACACTTCTTCACTGCATTTTACTTAATGGTTTCATATTAAATCATCTATCTCAGTTGTTACTGTAGTTGTTATATTGTCACCTTTAGGAGTCTTGCAAACAAAACAGAACATCATTTATTTTCTAAATGTTATATAATTTGTCAAAAATGTGTGTTTATATTTGCTTGAACATTTCATCATCATCATCATCATCATCATCATCACTATTATTTCCATGCTACAATAAAATTGATCAAAACATATGTCTGGGGTGTATCCTTCCTTCCTGCTGTTTCGAGATGATGTTCTAAAGCAGAACATCAACGATATACACGTCACCAATTTTTGCTAATCTAAACATATTCATGCCTTTATTGGAATGATGATGCAAGAGCTTCTTCATTAGTTTCCTCTTTTATTACTAAGAGAGGTCAGAGGAGAATAAAGTGGTGCAAGCTGACAGAAAGGTGGCAGTAACTTAAATGCTAAAGTTTGAGGGCATACAGCAGACGGAGAACACACAGGTTTTACTGGTCAGAATTTGGCGTGAACAACATGAAGCCATGGATCCATCCTGCATTGAGTCAACGGTTCAGGCTGCTGGTGCAATGCTCTTTGGGATATTTTGTTGGCACATGTTGGGCCCTTACACACCAACTGAACACTGTTTGAATACCAGCAGTATAAGCAGTCATATCCCAGAGTAGACGTTGTCTCGAATGTGTTGTAATAAACCCATTGACTCTGTAAGAAAATGAATTGTTCCAAGCATTATGTAATCTACAATATCTAACCATACTTTTTAACCAAATCCGCTTATTTGATCTTTTAATATCCAATCAAACTATGTGAAATCAAGTTCTTATTGAAACATTGATCATAGATTACATTATACTGCATATAATATGTGATACACTGTGTTTTACTGCATTTTATTTTATGTTTTCCTATTAAACAATTTATGTCAGTTGTTTATATTGACACCTTTAAAGGTAGGGTAGGTAAGTTTGAGAAACCGGCTCGAGATCGCTAGAATTTGAAAATACACAACCGGAGAAAATCTGCCACTTCCTTACAGAGCTCCTCCTCCAACACACACGAACGCGCACATGACCAATGAGGGCACGAGATAAGTTTGTGCACAGATGGAAGGTGACAGGCAGGTAGGCCATCCAGTTATTTTAGCCGGGCCAGCTAAAATGATTGGTCGTACTTTTTACAGTATTACGGCTTCCACAGATGACATTTTTTTATGGATTTTTTGTCAAAGCACTTAAGATATTCATTGCTATCGGGATGTTAAGAGCATTCCATGGAATATAACAAAAAGTGTATCTCGAGCCGGTTTCTCAAACTTACCTACCCTACCTTTAAGATTCTTGCAATCACAATAGTAAAATGTTTTATTTTGAACAATGTTGAATTTGTAACAGAAATGTGTTTATTTTTCTTTGATAATAATATCATTATCACTTTCATGCTTTACAATAAAATAGAGCAACACATATTTCTGGAGTGTCTATTTCCTGCTCTTAGATAATGTTAGAAAAGTAGAACACATGTCACCATTTTTAGGAAATCTATATGTCCATTCTTAAACTGGAATGATGATGCATCACCTCTGATTAATGGAAGCCAAAGGAGGAGCTTCTTCATAGTTTCCTCTTTTATTGAACAACTTCTCCGTCACTGTGAAACTCACCACATGAAGTGACAGTAGTTGTTCAGGGTAAGTTGCTTATTATTTACTTTAATTGCTTTCCATATTTAATGGTGATGTTCTAACTATATAATTGTTTTCCATATTGTCTGTTTTTCCAAGAATTACTTTTTAAAACTGCATTTTACTGAAGGTTAAAGACATCTGCTCAATTTGCCAATTACATTTTTCTGCTTATGTTTCCCAGAAAACAGCTTACAATGGCATTCAACAACTCCACAGTGAACTTCGAATATGAAGACTACAGCTATGAAGACTGTAAGAGGGTGTTTGTCATGGAAACTTTTAGAGGTGCCTCATGCATTTTGATCTTCATCCTCAGTATCATAGGAAACTTCCTCCTCTTATATGTCCTCTTTCTCTATGAGAACTTAAAAAATGTCACAAATCTATTTGTCCTGAACCTTGCCTGCTCCGATTTGATGATCACAGTCACACTTCCATTCTGGGCCGTCTCTCTGCTGCAGGACTGGGTCTTTGGTCATTTTGCCTGCACATTTGTGGCTGTGACAGAGATTGTTGGTTTGTACAGTAGCATGATTCTACTGACTGCCATGACTGTGGACCGTTTCATAACTGTGGTGCTGCACAACATGCCAAGAAACAAAGTAAGGAGGCAGAGGTTTGCAGCATTGAGCTGTGCAGCTGCGTGGATCATCAGCATTTCTGTTTCTATACATGTTGCTACTAGAGTCACGGTGAAGACTGGCGTGGTCATTCGGGGTGTTCATATCATGTGGACTATGATTTTAACCTTGCAGTGTCTGTGCTCTTCTTCTTCCTGTTATCCATCATTGTTTTCTGCTACTCTGCCATCCTCAAGACAGTGTTGCAGGCTTCAAACAGAAGAAAGCAGGACAGTAGTGGTGTGTTATGTATAGTTGCTGCCTTCATCATCTGCTGGGTACCGTACATGATTTTGGATATAATCAATGAACCTAAAAACTGTTATGCATTGAAACGTGTGATTATAGCCTTTATTATTTGTTGTGTACTTGCTCATTCTCACTGCTGTATGAACCCTATTCTGTATATGCTCTCAGAAAAGTGGCGAAAGCATCTTTTGGATCTTTTTAGCTGCAAGAAAGTCAGGAGGGTGAGAGACAGGAAGAGAACCACTGGCTCTTCTGTTAAGCAGAACGTAGCTTTTAAAGCACAAAGCTCTGCTGTTGTGTTGGAACCAACCTGCAGCTAGACATTCATCGCTAAAATGAAAACATCCATTAATACTTGGTATAATAGATGTTTTGAACTAGTTTAACCTATGGTGTTCACATTTCCTTAACGATATTAAGGCGACTACTTTAATGTAAGTCTCTATAAATGCAGACCTAACATGTCAGTTTCGCTTTCTCAGTATTCTTTTAAAATTTGCTATCCTAGATTTGGGACAGGGTGACACATGTGAGTTCATTTAGCTTCAATAGCTTTGTAAGATGGTTCTAATGAGTTGGATCTAAAAATGGTTCTAAAAATGATATGTGATGTACATTATTTATTCAAACATGTAAACCAATTCCATTTATTTACCCTTTTAATTTCCAATCAAGTTTTGTGCTTAAAAAACAAAAACAAAATCAGCTCTGTATCAGTTGGTAAATATTCATGTGATTTCAAATTCATGTTGATACATTGATTATGCATTGCACTGTAGATAATATGTGAAACACTTCTTCACTGCATTTTACTTAATGGTTTCATATTAAATCATTTATCTCAGTTGTTACTCTAGTTGTTATATTGTCACCTTTAGGAGTCTTGCAAACAAAACAGAACATCATTTATTTTCAAAATGTTATATCATTTGTCAAAAATGTGTGTTTATATTTGCTTGAACATTTCATCATCATCATCATCACTATTATTTCCATGCTACAATAAAATTGATCAAAACATATTTCTGGGCTGTATCCTTCCTTCCTGCTGTTTCGAGATTATGTTCTAAAGCAGAACATCAACAATATACACGTCACCAATTGTGGTTAATCTAAAAATATTCATGCCTTCACTGGAATGATGATGCAACACCTCTGAATAATATGAAACCAAAGAGGAGCTTCTTCATTAGTTTGCTCTCTTATTACTGAGAGAGGTCAGAGGAGAATAAAGTGGTGCAAGCTGACAGAAAGGTGGCAGTAACTTAAATGCTAAAGTTTGAGGGCATACAGCAGACGGAGAACACACAGGTTTTACTCCTGGCTCACAGAAACTGGAGAGAAGATTTCAAAACAGCGCCTGTTCTGACAAATCTCCATGTCTGCTGCTGGTCAGAATTTGGCGTGACTCGTGAACAACATGAAGCCATGGATCCAGCCTGCATTGAGTCAACGGTTCAGGCTGGTGGTGCAATGCTCTCTGGGATATTTTGTTGGCACATGTTGGGCCCTTACACACCAACTGAACACTGTTTGAATACCAGCAGTATAAGCAGTCATATCCCAGAGTAGACGTTGTCTAGATTTTGTTGTAATAAACCCATTGACTCTGTAAGAAAATGAATTGTTCCAAGCATTATATGTAATCTACAATATCTAACCATACTTTTTAACCAAATCCGCTTTTTGATCTTTTAATATCCAATCAAACTGTGCTTTTACAAAAGGACAATCAGCTCCATATCATTTTGATCATATTTATGTGAAATCAAGTTCTTATTGAAACATTGATCATAGATTACACTATACTACAGATGATATGTGATACACTGTGTTTTACTGCATTTTACTTTATGTTTTCCTATTAAACAATTTATGTCAGTTGTATATATCGTCACCTTTAAGATTCTTGCAATCACAAAAGTAACATGTTTTATTTCGAACAATGTTGAATTTGTAACAGAAATATGTTTGTTTTTCTTTGATAATAATATCATCATCACTTTCATGCTTTACAAGAAAATAGAGCAACAAATATTTCTGGAGTGTCTCCTTCCTGCTCTTAGATAATGTTATAAAAGTCGAACACATGTCACCATTTTTTGGGAATCTATATATCCATTCTTAAACTGGAACCTCTGATTAATGTGAAACGTCAGGTTACGTATGGTAACCCTTGTTATATAAGCACAGGTGAGCCCTCTACTGGACTCTATGGGTACTCCCATGTATCCTATCCGTGCACGCATTCCTTCACTGAGACTTTCCTAGACGTAGCCGGCCCCCTACCTGAATGCGCGCGCATCTCACCGCATAAAAGGCGTCCTCGCCTCCTCACTGCCATCCTTTTCTTCTCTTCAGCAAGCCGCATAGGACAGACAGTGGGTGTTTCTCAATCGCGAGTACGCTTGCTTGGTAGCACATGTCTGCCGAGCGTCTTGCTTCAGAAGCGAGGCAAGAATACTTCCTGGCATTTGGAAAACGAAGAGTGGAACACGCTAGCAAGTGTGCAGGTGTGCGTCATATGAGAGGCCTCGCCTTACATTTTCCGCCACAGATTTGGGGAAATTGGTCTGTGCGCAAAGCATTTTGGGGATTTTAAGACCGTGGAGTCTACACATGTGCAGCCTCGAAATTTCTCGCTACGAAGTACGCTGGGCTCGGTAGATTTCCAAGTATGCTGGAGATTGGAACAGTACTTCGGCGGCACTCGATGACGTATTATGCTTGAAATAGTGGCTCTGAAGCAGCTTTACTCGCAATTGAGAAACACCCAGTAGGCTTGTTTGAGACAAGCGAGACCTGCGCAATTGCGATCAACGTCTTGCTAGTGCGTTGCATGATGGTTAGTCATTTTGTCCGACTTGCTCTGAAGGCTCGCCTACATGAGACGTTGAATTCTCGCGGGACAAAGACGCCCGCAGACTTGAGAGCGAGGCGGCGCAGTTTCTCTCCACGGGCTGCGGAAGCGAAATGCTCCTGTCTTAACGCAGGGGAAAAAAGAGTCCTCCAGCCCCTATGGGCCCATGTGCGCGATACGTCCCCCGGGACCGGGGGCCCGGGGAACGTAAGCACATTACGTCCGGGGAGGGGGTCAGATGCCCACTGACCCACAGCCCCCCCTCTCTCTCCTCACCAGTCCTGTGTTGCCCCAGCAAGCACAGACGATGAAAAGGAGCCAGACATGTCCAAGAGATAAAACTTAATGAAGGGGCCTGGCGTTGACCAAGATGCCGCCGTGCATATGTCCTCCACACTCACGCCGTTAAATAAGGCTGTTGACTGTTGTGGAAACTTTCACTCCTCAATGATCCTGAGATACAATAGTAGTAATAATAATAATAAAACTTTCACTCGTCAATGATCCGGAGATACAATAGTAGTAATAATAATAATAAAACTGGTCCGATGCAAACAGAGTTGTCTTGTTGGTTCTTTATTCAAAGCTTTGAAGGTACATATCATACAGAGTACAGAGTAGTCTGCAGGAGTGCACACTGCTGTGTGTGTGTGTTCATCTTTTATAGGGAAAGGGGTGTGGACCTATGCGGGTGTCAGTTGCTATGCCGTTGCCGTGCAGATTAAGGGTTACAATAGTACATGTTGCACAACAGAGTGAGTCAGTTGCCGGTTCTTCTTGGTGAAACAGCAACTGTGAACTGCTCTTTTGAGAAACAGGAACTGTGCAAGTGTGATAGTGACAGGAAACGTATGGGTGCGATGGTGTCTGACACCCAGACACAGTTAAAGGTTAAACAAAGGTCTAGCAAGGGACATGTACTGAATACACGTGTCATCATAGAACTGTTGCATCTGGTTTTACCATATAAGGAAATTGCCACACAGCCATGGCTCGTGTAGAGTGTGCACGGACCCCCGTGGGGAAGGCTCTCCCCGCCTGTCCGTAGGCATGTGCAATGCACTCGCAGAGCCAGCCTGCTAGGCGTTTCTTGGACAGAGCTTTTCCAGTTACCCCACCCCGAAACACACAAACAGCTGTTCTGTGTGTCTAAGGGCAGCCGTGCTACCTCTAACAATACATTGTAGTTGCTATAATTTCAAGTCATTTGCAACATTCATTCTACATGTTAATGGTAAAAGCTTAAACAGTTGATTACCTGCATGCCACAAAGACTGATGTTCTAATATTTTTGCACATTTAAGTAGAAATGTAATTGAAATTCTATTTATTTTTCCTTTTTTTTATTGATTGTTATAATTGTACTCAGCCATGTTATGTTAGATGTCAATCCACTTACACTGTAACTACTCTGGTTACACATCTAACTGATGTCCACTAATCCCATTAAAACAAAGTTCAAGCATACATTAAGCACAAAACAATAAATGTTGTACACTGTCCCTGCCTGCACCATGTCCAATGTTGTCTCGTTGTTGCGATTAAACTGATCTTGTATCTTGCATATTTCACCTTAGGAAAATGGGCACGCGATGACACCATCATGGCGATGGACCGCCGTGCCATGGCCAAGGAGATGCACGACGAACGGCTGCTGCATTCACACAAGGCCCAGGAATCGGACGACTAGCTGCTCATGGTGCCAGGTGGAGCAACAAAATACCTTTCAGGCTGGGCTTCTGGCAGTGCTAAGCGAGCTGATTAAATCCAACAGGCCTTCAATACAAAAGTTAAGAAAAATGTGTCGTCGTTGATAAACTGTACAATGACTTGTTGGGAGGCGTGTGGTGCAGTGGTCTGGTGCGTTGGTGTTCGGATCAGGGGAGCACAGGTTCAAACCCCACTGCAGTCAGGATGTCGTTGTGTCCCTGGGCAAGACACTTCACCCCAAATTGCCTACACCTGAGGCCTGTACTACGAAGCCGGATTTTCCTAACCTGGATATGTTTGAGTTAGCCGGTTGGCCCAATCCAAAACATACGCGCACTCGCTAAACTGTACTACGACGCTGGTTATCAAGTGGATCGCTCAAGCCAGCCGTGTCCTATCTAGTTAGGTGCGCGTTCACATGAAAGGGGTGGTATCTGGAGCATTCGACCAATCTCAAACATGGACAAGCGTACTGACAGCGCAGCGTCATACTTCCTGAATGAAAAGTGAACTTTAATATTAGTCAAATATGAAGAAGTTAAACTGTAAACATCCATGACTTAAACACTTTATCCAGGATAAAAGCCACATAGCTGCACCTGCAAGGTGAATACAGCTGGTAAAAGAAAAAGCGTTTGAATGCGTACATTAACAGGTTTATGAAATCACTGCCCCGTCCAAGACACGAGTGGATCTGACTTTAATTAGGAGAATTTGACTCGAGTGTTTCGTCAACTTAATGTGTTGCTTAAAATAATACTTCTGCATACAGTATGTGACACTGTGAGTGTTGCACGGCCAGATACGGCTCAAGAAGCTGACTCAAATAAGGAAATATATGATACATTATGATGTGATATGATATGAATGATAATGGGACACATCGCCGTCTGCACTCACAGTGCTGCGGACTGTACTTAATGCAGTGGCGAGCCGTGAGCTTTATACCTAGGCCCTCTGACCCCCACCAATTCCCTCGAAAAAAAGAAAAACAAAGAGTTATTACGTCACAGCGTATACTTCAGCGGAATATCAAAACAACGGCCCAGGGTGCAAAACGCATCAATGACAGCGACCCTCTACCACACAAAACAACACCTGTGAACCCAATTTGTGTTCTTTGACATTGAAAATGATATTGCATTGTGTGTTTGTTACTTTCGTTGCAGTTGTATGTCTTAAGTGTAATTTGGCATGCTTTTATTTTGAAGGCGAGTTCACGCTGTTGACAGGAAGTTGTTGTTGCTATGGAAACAAGAAAAGTTTCACAGCGGGCGGAACATGTCATAAAGTCCGCGATAATAAAACCCACCCATTTAGAGCGAAGATATGATTGGTCAATTGTACTGTCATTTGACATTACTCTCTCGTTCAGTTACTATAGCGGGCCCTCTGTGAATCGCAGAGAGGGCCAGACGAGCTTCTTTCATGTAACCCTTCACATTCAACAGAGACTGAACAGGCAGATTCGAAGGATTTATTTCTTTGGAAATGTTATTTTAAATACAATTAAATCAAGTTTTTTTTTGGTAAAACTAATGAAAAATATAACAAAAATAATATAAAAATATATATATTTAAAAAATATATATATTTTTTAAATGTTTTTAAATATTGTTTTTTTGAATATCTTAGGCCCTCACATTGATTTTTGCCGGCCGTCTTTCCTGCAACGGCAGTTTTTCTGTATTTCCTCTATCCTGTAATATGACTTGATCGCTTTAAACTCCGCACACGGAGCTCTGATTGGTCAGCAGGCGGTGCTTTCACTGAGTTGATCTCTTAGCCTGCAACCTAACCTCCTCCCGAGGAGGTTAGCCGCTCAGCATAAGTTACCATGGAGATCTAGCCCGCTAAAAAGAGAACCAGCGTCGTAGGACCGGAAAGCCCGAGTATTCCCTGAAGTCAGCCGGCTAAGCGAAAAAGTACAGGCCTCTGGGACAGTTAATTTTGTATTATTGTGATTATATATATATGCCACTGTTATTAATACTGACACCTAACTTTGCGCTAAGGTGTGTCTGCTGCTGAGCCTACCTATTGTTATTATATATATATATATTGCCACTGTTATTATATTGTTTTGATACTACTGACACTTATTGATCTGCTGCTGATAAATAAAAGAGAACCTACATGCACAGCACTAGCATCATGACTGTCTTTGTTTAAACCAGCAGCAGTGCAGCGGTACACAGACTAACCTGTGTGTGTGTTAACGTAGTTCTTCAGGTGTGTATGCTTAACATGTATGTATTTATCACAGTAAAGATGGTATACAAAAGCTTTTTAAAGAGCTTTCAACCTCATCCCATTGTTTTAACACACATTTAACATAATAATATACTCATATTAATATACAAATATACAGTATGAGTACTGTTTTGATACTGACATTTAATCTTGCACTAAGGTGTGTCTGCACTATTGTAATTGTGTCTGTTGACTGTGGTAAATAATCAGCTTTATTGTCAATTTACAATTTCCATGCTGTTCAGATGCCTCAAGGGCTGTGTCTTGCCCCGCTGCGATTTTTTTAGGTTGCGTCTCCCCAATGTTGCTTCCAGGCGAATACAGAGGAGTTGAAAAGAGCTTGGACATTCGGAAATCTTTGATCCACTGCACATTGGTGTACGTTGGCACCACCTTCTCCCACCAGGCCGATGTTCTATTGTTCACCCAGAGAGAGCGCGGGACACGACGCGTTCCGTAGTATTCGCATATCTGGAACACATACAAAGACACAAATTAGCCCTACATAACTCCATAAATCCTACATTAGATAGTATTAATGTGATTTAATGAACGTACCATTGCTGTTCTTTGGGCGTGATAACGGTCATCATGCTCAGCTGTCCTACGGCGAAACATGTCCATAGCGTGTGCTTTTCGTGGTCCAATCCTTTTGTTAAGGCTTCTTAACCGCCTTCGCCTCCGACTCAGCATTTCTATTGCATTTGAATGGTCGATCTGTATTTGTATTTCTGTAGTTATTGGCTTAAATAACTCAGTTACGAAGCTGTATAACACGACCACCAAAACGTCAACTCCATACCGTGTCTGAGGTCGGAAGGTAAACAGATGCTACAGCGGAAGCGGAAGTTTTTTTTCTTCTTCTTCTCTCGGTTTTTTGGCGAATTGCAACTTTAAGGTGCATACCGCCACCTACTGTACTCGCCGTGAAGTTGTTTGCGGCCTGCCAGTAAACCCAAAGCAGAAGAAGAAGAAGTGACGTCAGCGGCTCATTTGCCTAATCCACCCCCAGGAACTCATTTTGGTGTGAACGCGATCTGCTTTAGTTCATCAGAACTAAAAGAGCTCTCATGAACTAAAGTTCTCATGAACTACTGTGGGAAAAGTACTTGGTGTGAACGCCCCTATGGAGAACCACAGTGCGCAGTGGGTGTTGCACCGGCTGGCGAACAGATCCACCTCTGCTGTCCCGAACCGGGTCCAGATCCGCTTCACCACCGCCTGGCAGGGGTCCGCCCCTCGACATGAGGTCGGCCCCCCTGTTCTCCAGACCCGAAATGTGGAGGGCTCAATTTTTCACAAAGCGGCGGAGCGGACTCCGCCCTGTTTGTTGATATATGCCACCGTGGTGCTGTTGTCGCTCCTGACCATTACATGTTTTCCTTGGATTAAGGGTTTGAAATGTTGGAGGACTAATACTACTGCCCGTAGCTCTAGGAGGTTGCTGTGCCGCGTCTCTGTTAGAGACCAACGCCCCCCTATAGCTTTCCCCAGGCAGGTTACCCCCCATCCCGTTCCGGATGCATCCGTGAACACTGAGATGTAGGAGGTCACCCGTCCCAGTGGGGACCCCCTCCGGAGGTGATCCGGGGACCCCCAGAACCAGAGGTTGCCCCCCACCGAGGGGGGGGATGGTCGTCAGCCGCCGTTTGTGTCTCTTGGGATCTAAACACAGGTTGGAGAACCACCTCTGCAGGCGGCGCATATGCAGTAACCCAAGCGGGACCACACCGTGAGCCGCCGCCATGAGACCCAAGGCCTGCATGACAGTCAAAGCTGTCACTGTTGCCCCCTGCCGCAGTCTGCAAACTGCCTGCAGCAAGGATGCCTGTCTGCTCTCTGAAAGGGTGGCCTGCCTGCATCGAGCACCACTCCCAAATACAACGCCTGTTGGTGAGGTATGGGGGCGCTCTTCTTCCAATTGATCGCAAATCCTAACTTGGTTAGGTGTAGGATCAATTGAGCTGTATCACACATTGCCCGTTCCCTGGACCTGGCCATAACTATGAGGTCGACCAGATAAAAGAAAACTCTCATGCCCCGGCTGCGCAGCGGCTGGAGCGCTACAGCCACACACTTGCTGAACGTGCGCGGGGACAGGGAGTAGCCGAACGGCAGCCTGTTGTACTCGTAGGTCACCCCCTGGAAGGCAAAACGTAAATACTTTCTGTGCCTTGGAGCAATTCCGACATGAAAGTAAGCGTCCTTCAGGTCGATGGTTGTAAACCAATCGCCTGGCTGCACCAGTTCCAGTAACCGTTTTATAGTTAACATTTGGAATGTTCTGCGTGCAATGTGGAGATTCAGACCGCGGAGATCCAGAATGGGCCTGAATTCGCCTGTTTTCTTGGGCACCAGGAAGTACAGGGAATAATGCCCCCTCTCTCTGTCTTGCGTGCGCACAACAGACACTGCCTGTTTTTGCACCAAGGCCTGAACCTCTGCTGAGAGAAAGCCTATCTCCTTCCGGGATGATAGCTTTGCCTCTCTTATGTCTGTAAACGGAGGAGGGATGCTGGAAAACTGGAGTGAATAACCCCGTCTTAATGTCCTGTCCATCCACTCCGTTAACATGCAGCTGCGTTTCCATTCCCCATAACATTGTGTCAGGGGATGTGCAACCAATTGTGGGGCCCCAGCAATAAAGCTGTGATATTCTCTGGCGACCCGTCCCGCCGCAAACTTTCCCGTGAAGGGAAATTCTGCCCATGGAGGGTCGACACGGAAAGGGCCGACTCTCTACTGAGGTCCTTGAATGCGCCACGGCGCACTCCCGTGGGAGCGCGCGCTCCGCCATGATGTTTTCACCCAAACAGTGAAAAGCATCAAGCGGAGTTTTTACACTTGGCATTAATTGTTTCCTAACCCTGTTACGCCGGCCATAATGTCCCAGTCAAACAGGGAGGAGGCAGGATTTGCCCTTGCCTCTTGGCCGGAGAATTTCCCTCTCTCTGCCGAGACGCTTCCTCCCGTCAACTCCTGGAAGACGGAGCTCCCCACCCAGTACCCCTCCACTGCGGCAGAACCGGAGCGAGGGCCGGAGCAGGAGCCTGCCGTATTCTATCAGTCTGTCCCTGCAGGGGCCGGTACTGACCCGGTACCTCAGGACGGACCGCGGAGGCAGAGGGCGCTCTCGGGGCTCTAACCCGACGCCTCTCTCTCCGCCTTACCACCGCCGGGCGCACTGCCCCTTGCGGAGGGACCTGAGGGTGAGCCAGCGGCAGCATGCGGCTGAGCTGTGCCCTTTCTCCCTCCAGGCGGTTGAAGCGCTGGGTGACCGAGGCTATCGATCCGAAGAGCCCTTCCGTGGCAACGGGGGCCCCAAGGAGATCATCCCGGTCCTTTCTGGTCAGTGCGGTCAAACCTAACCACTCATGTCAGGGCCATCACTCGACCGGCTGCCGTAGCCATACCGTGGACCAGATTATTCATCTGGCCCACGCAGCGGTCCGAATAATCACTCCCGTCCTCACACGGGGGGGGGAGTGTCCTGCTGAGGGGAAATCAGCGACACTCCCAACACAACCAGATTATTGGCCGCCGCCGCCATCTGCGCCCGAGCCTGAATATCTTTTCCAGATATTCAAGCATCTCGCGGTCACTCAACAGCGTGGGCAGGGGCCTTCTCCCCTCTGCCCACCCAGCTGGGCCACTAGGCTATCCTCCAGTGGTGGCACCGAGACACTCCGTGTCCGAGTGGCCCTCCACTCTGAGGATTCCCGCCCAAGTAGCCACCGGAGCCTTCGTTCTCAGTGTCTGCCGCCACGTGGCCTCCACACACCACCAGATGTCTGGCAGGGGGGGTGAAACGAAGGCCGGCAGTGCTGGACGGTCCGGGCTGTAAAAACCTTGACGCAGGCGGCTCACCGGCCTCGGAGGTACTGGTGGGGGGAGCGGCAAGCCTGCACGCTCCGCCGCCATAGCCATTACCGCCGAGAAGTCCTGACGTGCAGACCTGTTCTGCTGATGGCCTTCCTGGCAGTCACCGGAGATCCCGGACGACGAGGTGTCTTTATCATGCCCGTCCGGGCTGCTGGGATGGCGAAGACGAAGGGCACTCCCTGCTCGAGGTCCTCCATCTCCACCACGTCGAGCTCTGGGTCCTCCACCGGCGAGACGTAGCACCCCTCGAACAGCGCCAACCTCTGAAGGCGGCTGGAGCGAGGCAATAATCGACAGGCGCTGCAGACTGCTGACGGAGGCAGGTTAGCCGCCGCGTGGTCGGACCCCAGACACTCGATACACCAGGTATGGGGGTCGTCACCCTCGATGGAGCCCGGACACGAAGGACAAGGGCGCTCCACAGGTGAGTCCATTGTTTGTTTTCTTGAAAAAGCTTCTCTTTTTTTTTTTTCTCTCTTTGTCCGTCTCTCTTCACTCAGTTACTTATGCTGCTTCGCTGAAGAGAAAGGGATGGCAGTGAGGAGGCGAGGCCGCCTTTTATGCGGTGAGATGCACCCGCTTTCAGGTAGGCCCGCCCAGGGGCCGGCTACGTCTAGGAAAGTCTCAGTGAAGGAATGCATGCACGGATAGGATACATGGGAGTACCCATAGAGTCCAGTAGAGGGCGTAGCCTGTGAGAGATATAACCAAAGGAGGAGCTTCGTCATTAGTTTCCTCTTTATTGAACAACTTCTCCATCACAGGGAAACTCACCACATGAAGTGACAGTTGTTGATCA